>ML321900.1:0-65875 GCA_005239505.1 Nicotiana paniculata | reverse complement strand
GGGGAGGGGGAGGGGGAGGGCAGGTTCATTCGTTCCATCTTGAACCTCAATATGAACTCCCTAAGAATCTCGCTATCCCTTTTCGTGGGCCTTTACGAAAGAATCTGCGAGCATTGCAAACGAATTAATAGAATTCAGAGGCAAGTTGTGATACTATGTTATCTCTCATTTGGAGAAGGTTTCCCCTAATTTCTTCAACAACACCGACTCGATCTCGTCGTCTTCCAGGTCATCCCCTTGATTGTGCATGCATAGGAGGTTACATGTTCATTTAGATCTAAGGTCCTATTATACTTGGAATGTCGGGTATACGAAATCTATTCGGGATTGGCTTCAGCGCCGCGCTTGGGGGGGGGGGAAGGCTTCTGAATGAATTTTTTTGAATCCGGCCCTTCAATATTGGAGGTGCTCGGGGGATATGATCGACCCTGGAATTATAAGTTTCCACCTTCTTATCGTTGGCCTCTATCTTTTTCTCGCCAGAATCCACCCGTTTTGTCAATGCTTCGATCTTCTTCATCACCTCGGAAGTTTCCCCGGGCCCAAATTCATCCGATTCCACGACAACTAGTTCATCCCTTCGAGTATTTTGATCCGCGGGGCTTGATCCTATTAGGGACGAGACTTTGGGTTTGCAATTGTGCTATTGCCTCTTGCTGAGCTTGCAATATTTTGAAAATCAACCGCAAGCTAACCCCATCACATTCACCTTCGGTCGCTTCTCGAGCCGATGGCCGAGGTGCCCTGCAAATGCTGTTTTCGAGGTCAGTTGGCAGATTGATGTTGATGGTAACCTGTGAGTTAGCGTCGACCGATTGGCGACTAGGATGCCATTGGGATCAGTAGAGGGCACTTCATTGCTGGATACTAAGTTATTGTCATCAACGTGGTGGCCTGACTTGGCATCAACGATCAAGTGAGCAGATTGAGAATTTGACATCCTTAGGTTAACCTGAAATTAAACATCAATGAACAGTCAAATAGGGTGTGTTATGGAGATTCGTATCAAATCACCACTATTATCCTTGGCCCCACCGTGGATGCCAAAATGTTTACCCTTAAAAATGAGTATCAATTAAATTTGTACGTGGTTTAAAAGATACGTGATCTAATTTAATACGAATGATCTAAGAACATAAAATAATTAAATTAAATATAGAATGAACGATCACACCAATCGTGATATAATAATGAAGCCTGGTTTTAATTTAACACTAAAAAGTGGCCCCGATCAAGCCCTCAATGTGAGCTCGGTAGAAATGAAAGAAAAGAATAATTGAAGAACACTTCTGATAATATCTAGAATACAAAAATAAACTTTTAGTGCTTTGATATGTGTGTCAACAGTGGTCTCTAATGATTAAATTATTCCCTTTGTCTAGTAAAGGGACTTCAATCCTAGTACAAGTCTAAATAAGGTAAAAATCTTAGTTTTTCTATAATTGCCAACCCGCAGTTGATATCGCACGGAATTTGCACCGTAATATCGTGTAGACGGAGGATATTACGTCTCCCCGCTTGTCTTGCCCAACTGCTTCTCTTTTTCCTTGGTCTCGAAACTTCACTTGGTCTGGATCTGTTGTTTAGCCGTGCCCGATCCTAGATGCACCGTTCGTCCCTCAAGCTGCGGAATGAGGGACCTTTCGACTTTGCTGGAGGTTGCGTCAGGTCATGCTTCCCTCTTGTTCCTCTACTGGGGAATCAGGGGTAGCATGATCCCCGATTTTACCCATACACAAAGTTAAATGTACTTCCTCCAAGGATTAAATTAAACATACTTCCTTCAAGGATAGAGTGGACGACTAACCTTGTAGAGAACGAGATGAATCAATAACTTCGGGAGTATGCGGTTGTGCAAGTTATAGTATCTGTGTAGAGTAGTAAGTGGTAAGCCATAAGGACTCAAGCAAGTATCATCGACCCATCCCCAATAACCCCGTGACTATATGCTACGAAATGCAAATGCATGTAAATGTCACATACATTAAACATGAATATATACACGTCTCATATCAGTACCCAATGTATATATAAGCACATGTAGTGCCCAAGTAATCTCATTGAATTGTAATTAACACTCATAACCACGATGTCTAACAAGCATTATGCGATGTTAAGACTCGAACCACATGTCTTACTATCCCAAAGTGTTAGATACTCTCTCATGTCATCATCATATCTATCATAATGCGATGTGTTTGAAATCTGGTTATCATACATCATCAATCACATTGCGTTGGGCGCAATCTTGGACCCTTGTCATCGCCACGTGATGCATCATGTAATGCAGCTAATATGCTCATGCTATGTGCATAAAGTACACGTATAATCATCCAAGATTATGAACATAACATCATAATCATGAGATCATAGTTGTTAAGCAACTCTAACCACCATCCCCTCTTTGATTGATAACATTTTCCTAAAAAATATAAAGTAACCTTATGTGGTTGGTGTAAATCTCACATGGCTCACACAAGGATACTGATGCCATATCTTAAGTGCAAATACAGTACTGTTACATGCTCTGACCAACGAAAGTTGCATGCATTTCTGAGTCAATATGTTAGAAGAGCGAGTATAGCTGAAAACATCTCCATAAATTATTTCTAAAACTAAGACAAACTTGTGTATTAGGCATTAGCCACTAATGAACTGCGTCAATCTTCGTACGATATAAGTTAGATTTTGATCAATTTATCCTTAACTTTACTTGTATATTTTATATCATTCAGTGATAATTATTGCCAAATATTTTGACTTTTGTTTGATTTTAGCAATTATTATACATATAAGGAATAAAGTTTAAAGATGAAGAACATATTCAAAAAAAAAAAAAATGAAGAAATTTGTACTCGAGCAACTATAAAAAGCTACAGCCCAGTCTGTAGGATTAAACTGAGGAGAGAAAAAATATCATGCTACCTAAAAAAGCGACAAGGACCGAGAAAGGCAAAAACTTAAGCCATTATGTGTTTCTACTCTCAACAAAATTAAATAATAGAGGGCAAAATATTTTGTGGTCAGCAGAAATATTCTGCAGTCAATAGAAATTTAAATTGTGGAGGGCAGAAATATTTTGCTGCCTCAATTTCTATCGAAGGGTGTTTTTGGAAATGTTAGAAAAAAGTTTGAATGAACTTTAGATAACTTGTTTTAGGGTTGTTGGGGGTATTTTTGGCTAGGAGCAAGCTTGGAGGAACACATTTCCTACCTCTCTATACCATGGAATGAAGATTAGAGCTACACATTGAGAAATTTCTTTGATTTTGTCTACTTTCTTTATTTTCTTATTTTATACTGATTGATTTTATTTTATTTTTGTGTGTTGGGCAGATTTGTTCAAAAATATTATTGATTGATTTTTGATTAGTCTGATTTCTACCTTGTAATTTATTGGATTCTTGCTTATTAATGAATGAGTTTTTTGTTTATCTGATTGTTCTTGCTTTATATTGATTCCAAAGGAAGTAGCTAACCCTATGACATCCTATAATGACTTGATTTGCCTTGGGAAAGGAAATTAAGGATGGACTTAAGAGTAATCAACATGACTAGGTTAATTAAGGGATTACTTGAACCTAGTCTAGTGATAAATAGGTTATGAATAACCCATCCAAGCTTGTAGCCTTAAATTGTAATGTACTTAAAACAACTTGATTAGATTAGGGAAAATTAATTGGACTAGCTTGCTAATTAATTAGTTGAAAAATAATTTTTAGGTAGTCAAGAATCATTGGACACATGCTGGGAGACAGTACGAATGGATGATTACATTTCACCCTTTTTGTGAGATTAGTTTTAATCTTTAGTAGGTTGTAGTTCAATTCATCTTTTAAAAGTGTTTGGCTTTCTGTAGGAGGCGATAAATATCCTCAAGATACTATCTTAGTCATCCTAGATATTATTCCTCGTGGATTCAGCCCCGACTTGCGTTGGGTAAATTATATTGCATTGATCGTTTCATATCTTATTTAAAGGTATATTTGGACATCATCAATGATCAACCTTGATTCCGTTACTAAGCACACAATGTCTCAAGAATATTACAGTAACTAGCCAAAATTCACACATGAAGAACTTGATAGATATAAAACTTTTGTTCTCTCGGTGTTTGCAACACTGTCTCCAAATGTTGCTCATGTTCCACTAGATTCTTTATATAATCAAATATTTAACTCAAGATGCATTTAGAATATCCGAAGCCTTCTCATCAAAATTGCCCCAAATCCCCTGAGTTCTTTCCATTAAGGATTTGTCACGATCCCAATTTTCCTTCGTAGAATGTTGTGATGGAACCTAATCTCTAAGACTAGGTAAACCTAACAAATATACGAAAATAACTGAAATAACAAGTAAACTCTCAATACTCAACAATTTAATAAAAAAAAAACTCCACTACTCAGCATATACTATTTCCCCAAAACCTGGTGATATCGAGTCACAAGTTCTACAATGGTGTCATAATCATCCCTATAAAGCTATATCTAATAAAAAAAAGGAAGATATAGAAGTAGATAGAGGGTGACTCCGAGGCCTGCGGACGTAGGCAGGTGTACCTTGAAGTCTCCAAGTACGAATTCAACTCACTGGTGCCTGGACTGGTAGGAGGTACCTGGATCTGCACAAAAGATGTGCAGAAGTGTAGCATGAGTACACCACAACGGTACCCAGTAAGTGTCAAGCTTAACCTAGGTAGAGTAGATCAGGTCAAGGCCCTACTAGAATAAATAAGAGACATAACGAGTAATTTAACAATGCAATAATAATAACAATGGAAATGAAACAAGGAATATACCAAAAATTTACTGCACAGAATTAAGGCAAATAATACATCACAGAATGAAACAAGGAATGTTATTCCAAGGAAACAAAACAACCAACACAAGTGAAGTAATAGAAAAACACCAACAAGAGTCACTACCGAGGCACTGCCTTGTAGTGTCAAATCACAAGAATAATTCACAATCTTTCCTTATATCACCGCGGGAGCCTTGTATTTAGTTTTGAAATCATTTTCTCGAAATAGCTTCCCGCATTTTAGCCCACCTTATCACACCGCGTGGCTTAAAGTGGTTCCCCTACTAGCAACACGCGTAGCAAGCCCACCTTATCTCACCGCATGAATTTCAATCCCAAAACCTTATACCACCGCATGCATATCAATATCACAATGTACCACAAATCGCACCTCAAGTGCCCAATATCACAACTTGCCAAGAAACCAACAACAATAATATTTTCACAATAAATAGACCATGACTCAACCACAATATGAACAAGAGTATTAACAATAACAACCGGAAGTGAATAATACAACGAGAATAGTATTTCACAACTTAAGACTTTGCCTCAATGTGAAAAACAACCCTTATAACTCAATACCAATTTCAACAACATGATATTCCAAGAATAACAACTTTAATTAAATAATTCAACAGATAAATAATGAATATGGAATAAAGGAAGCAAAAACTTCGACTACACATGTAGAGAAATTAACAAGTAAGAGATAAGACAAGTAAAACATGTAAAAATAGACTAATGATGATGAATATAACATGATAACATAACTCAATTAAGGCATGAAAGGAATATACATAGCTAAAACTGCTAAATTTTCACATTTAGCCCGTATAAACACTCGTCACCTTGCGTACACGGCTTCCACGCATCACAATTATCACAAAATAATACCAATCCTAAGAGGTAATTCCCCCACAAAAAAAATTAGGCAGGACACTTACCTCAAAACACACTAACTCAATCCACTAGTAAGACTTTCCATAGATTTTTTATGATAATCTATAATTGCGTATTTTAGTCGCTTATTACATGCTAATTTACTGCACGTTAATTGAGTTCGAGCTTTAATCGCTAGTGTTTTGCACTAATTATGTATTTTATGCCTTGTAGGAGTGATTCCGAACTATGTAGATGTTATGGAATGAATTCAAGTGATTTGGAGCTTTTAAGTCTGAGTAAAAGCCCAAGGAATTAAGCCGGGATCGTGTTTAGGGATCAACCGATGATAGTTAAGAACGAACGAAGAATCGAGTAGGCATATTATGCACTGTCTAATAAAATGCACATAACGTTTCTCTAAAAACTCCATTTGGGATCCACAATATATGGTTAAAAATCTAATTCAAAGGTCTACAACTTTCATGTTTTACGTTTTTCCAAATTCCAAACAGAGCAGGGTGAAAAGTGTGAGGCAAGTGCGCATCCGCGCACTGACCACGCAAATGGGACAAAATACTGGCTAAAGTGCACGGTCGATGCGCGGTCAATGCGCAGGCGTGCACGTCCTGTCCGGGAAATGTATCCTTTTTCGCGTAGGATAAGGTATAACTTTTTGGGTCCGACCCTACTTGGTATATATACATGGAAAAATGGTATTTTGAGGACTTTTGACACATATTCAACCTAAGGAGGCAAGAACACACTCGGATCAAGGCGGAGAATTCTTCTACGAGTTTTTCACTTCCTTCTTCCTATTTCCATTATTGGTTATGAATTCTAGTTTTGTAGTTATGCATACTATTATGAGTAACTAATTTATTATCTAGGGTTTTGATGGAACCTCTTGAAGGATTAATTCTTGTTATGTTTTAATATAATTTAACCTTTGAATTTGTCTATTTGTTCAACTAGGTGCTTATTTCAATTGATTGAGTGGCCATCGATTGACTGTACCTATTTATTATGTGTTTCTTGAGAAAGGATACATATTTAGGTGGTTGTTGAACAACGTCACTCTTAATGTATGTGAGAAATCAATACATTGGGTTTAAAGGTAGGTTTAGAAATAACAAAGCCTTGACGTGGTCATAATGAGCGTTAGATAAAGCCAACTAGCATAGTTCGAGAGAATATGTCTAGTAACTTATTGTAGTTGCTCGAGAGAGAATTATTTCACCTAAAGTGCTCACGATTAGTAGATAATACATAGGAGAAATTGTAGGGAACATAGCGGGAAGGATTCCAACATTTGGGGAAATCATAACTCTAGACCTCCTAAATTTAATCTCCAATCCTTAGTATCTTTAGTTGTTAATTTAATGCTTTAGTTTCTTAGTTAGTTAGTTAGATATAAGAATCTAATCTTTATAACTTAGAAATTTATTCGAGCTTGTCTTCTTAGCGATATTGAACAATTATAGTGAAACCTCAGTTCTCTGTGGGATTCGACTCCGGACTCTTAGACTGGATTATATTTGCAGCGACCACTTAGTCCTTTTTATATGGAATAGTTGGGCGTGATAAAACTTTGGTGTCGTTTCCAGGGAACTAACAGTGTAGCTGTAAATGTACATATTTCTAGGTTGCAAGTTTGAACTATTATTTTTGTTTTCTTGTATCTGATTATTTTTAAAGTTTTTATTTTTTACTTGAGAGACATGACATCTTGGAATCATGATAGTTTTGATGTTGGTAATTCTAATTGTGATCCTCCTTATGCATATTGTAGAGGAAGTCACCCATTGCAAAATTATCAAAATATTTCCGAGAGCGAGTTATGTGCACCAACTCAATCTTATGTGTGGAATGTGTGTGATATATATATGGTGTCCAAGATTGTCACTTTCATGATTGTGCGTATATTTCTTATCCTCCCCTAATCTCTTACTATGATGGGTCTACTTTTTCTAGTGAAGTAAATAGGAACAAAGAACCCAGGGAAGCTGACCTGAAGAAGATCAAAGATATGTTATAGTGCCTTCTGGAACAAAATAATGAAAAACAACTGCAGATAGAAAGGCAAGAGGAAATTATTCGCAACTTGGAGGCTCAAGTGAGTCAAGTGGTTGAAGCTTTTAATTCTCAGCAAGGCAATGTTTTGGATAGTAGCCAAAAGGAGCATGTATTAGATGCAAAAATTGAGGTGCTAACAGAGGAGGTTAGAGTAGAACTCCAACAATCAATCGAACTATATTTTGAGGATGTCGATGTTGTAGAAGAGATACTAGAGTCAACCAAGGACATTGATGATACATATTTAGCTGACTCTAGTGTCATGGGTGTTGAGGAAGTAGACAGTCCCAATATTCATGTAGTTGAGCGTATTGTTTGATGATATAGAAATAGAGTCATCCGAGCCACTTGAGGATTCAAGGAATAAGGAACAAGGTGCCTACATTCTGGAATTCTTCTTGCGAGAAATTCGGAATTACACACCTCATCTAAAGGCCAAGAAGTTCAGAATAGTTTCCTTGGGCCAGTTAGATTCGTTCCACCATCCCAGGAGAATAATTATAAGCTTGAATCAAAACTTGGGGTTCAATTCATAAACTCGAGGTGGAGGCAAAAAGTAATTCATGTCGTGCCGCTTGATGGGAGGCAACCCAGCTTTACTTTTTTTTATATATTATTACTATTTATTTATTATTATTGTATTATTCTTGTAGTGTCGATTTTTAATTTTTTATAGAAGCATGGAAAGCAAATCCATTGGAAGGATGCAACAACAAACCAGATGGTTAGAACTAAGTGTGAGGTACCCACACGAACGATCAGGTCTGGGAGAAGTCTGAGTAACCCATGAGGTGCTAGTGCTTCGGTTTTTGGCCTACCAGGGAGTTTCTTTTACCCTCTTGTATTTATGGGTGTGCATTTGAGACAATGCACAATTTTGAGTGTTGGGTGAGGAGATTGTTTGAGTGACTTTTCATGCTATTTTAGTTGTGTTAGTTTAATTGAATAATATTTTTTTTCAAAAAAATAAAAAAGATTGGACTTTTCCCGACGATGGATCTATTAGACAATTTTCTTGAGGGATTTAAGTCGAAAGGAAAAAGACAAAAATTATTTTCTTTTGTTAGGTAGTGTAGCAATTCCCCCTTGGGTTTTCTCTGTGTCGCGGTTCTTTTTCAAGGGTTTTGTTTGAACCGGGTGTAGTTAGTTTTATTTTTGTAGGAGTAGGAGCCAATGTGAGATGAATTGAATTGAAGCAATGTCTCTTGACTTTGTTATGCCTTGAGAATAGTGAGTACTTTTATTGTGACGCTTAGGCTCATTTTTTGACTCTTGTATAAGTACCTTAAATTGTATAAGCTTAACTTTGCTTATCTGCTTTGACTAGAGTGTCTTGTGAAACCAATACTGAGTGAGTTACGTGCCATATGTGTGAGAGGTTTGTGTGTTATTCTGTGCATTGCATTTGATTTCTAGAACTTTCCTCGTGTGTTTGCAAAGTGAAATAATAGTTTTATTCTGTCTTGGAAGTGATATGGCGTTTCTTTGTTGAGCCATATATATATTTTACCCACCTAATTATTATGTATCGTAATTAACCCATTTGAGTCTGTAATCATATTTCTTTGGAAACCACATTACAAGTCTTACCCATTTGTTTGAATTAACCATCTATTTGACCCTTTTAACCTCTCATGAGCACTTGAATTGCTACGATCTTTGTAAAAGTTAAAGTGTGGGGTAGTTGGTTTGGCTTTTGAGTGGAACTAATGAAATAAGGAGAAATGTGCATTGTTTTGAAAAAGTAAGATCCACTTGAATTGAAAAGGAAAGAAAAGGAAAAATAGTTGTATTGCTTTGAAAAAACAATATTCCTTGACAAGTGGTGACTCTTGATATAATTATGCTTAAAGAAGAATGGAATAATATACATTGATGTGAAGGTGGAGTTTGGTTTGACATAAGTATGGGGTTTGAATGTTAAAGCATATGTATTAAAGTGATTAGGGAGGTGTAGTTACTCTTATATCTAAATGTATCCTACTCGTCCTGTAGCCTACATTACAACCAAATAAAGTCCTACTTGATCATAGACTGAATGAGCTCGATTAGTAGAGTAGTAGACTACGGGAAAGCCTATGGTTCATATTTTGTGGCATATGAATGTTATTTCTGAGAGTGGGTGAATTCTTTCTATCTCGATTTCCTAAGTGTTCTTAGATTTTATTGTGTGGAACTACTCTCTTTTGTTGTGTGAGGGCACTTGATTCATGAAGGAAAGGTAAGTGGGTGAGTTGTGAATAATGTGTGGTACTTGTGAGTCAAATCTTGAGGTGAAGATGTTATGCTTTCGTGCTTAGTCTATTTTAAGTATTCTTGGTGTGATGAGTTAGGAGAATTGTTTCAAAAGGTCGTGTCTATATAAAGTGTAGTTTCATTACTCGAGGACGAGAAATGGTTTAAGTGGTTAATGATAGGCTATAATTTCATATTTTAGTCGCTTATTACACTCTAATTTACTGCACTTTAATTGAGTTTGAGCTTTAATCGCTAGTGTTTTGCACTAATTGTGTATTTTATGCCTTGTAGGAGTGATTCCGAGCTATGTAGATGTTATTGAATGAACTCAAGTGATTTTTAACTTTTAAATCTGAGTAAAATCCCAAGGAATTAAGCTGGGATCGTGTTCGGGGATCAACGGATGATAGTTAAGAACGAACAAAAAATTGAATAGGTATATTGCGCATTTCTAGTAAAATGCACATAACTTTTCTCTCAGAACTCCATTTGGGCTCCACAATATATGGTTGACATTATAATTCAAAGTTATACAACTTTTATGTTTTACATTTTTCCAAATTCCAAAGGGAATAGGGTGAAATGTGCGCGGCAAGTATGCGGTCACGCACTGACCGCGCAAATGGGATAAAATACTGGCTAAAGTGCGCGGTCAATGCGCGGCCGCGCACGTCCTGTCCGGGAAAAGTATAATTTTTCGCGTAGGATAAGGTATAATTGTTTGGGTACGACCCTACTTGGTATATATACATGGAAAAAATGGTATTTTGAGGACTTTTGACACATATTCAACCTAAGGAGGCAGGAACACACTAGGAGCAAGGCAGAGAATTCTTCTACGAGTTTTTCACTTCCTTCTTCCTATTTCTATTATTGGTTATGAATTTCTAGTATTGTAGTTATGCATACTATTATGAGTAACTAATTTTTTATCTAAGGTTTTGATGGAACTTCTTGGAGGATGTTCTTGTTATGTTTTAATATAATTTAACCTTTGAATTTGTCTATTAGTTCAACTACGTGCTTATTTCAGTTGATTGAATGACCATCGATTGACTGTGCCTATTTATTATGTGTTTCTTGAGAAAGGATACATATTTAGGTGGTTTTTGAACAACGTCACTCCTAACGTATGTGAGAAATCAATGCAGCGGGTTTCAAGGTAGGTTTAGAAATAACAAAGCCTTGACGTGGTCATAATGAGCGGTTAGATAAAGCCAAATAGCGTAGTTCGAGAGAATATGTCTAGTAAATTTTTGTAGTTGCTCGAGAGATAATTACGACACATAAAGTTCTCACGATCAGTAGAGAATACATAGGCGAAATTGTAGGGAACATAGCGGGAAGGATTCCAACAATTGGGGAAATCATAACTCTAGACCTCCTAAATTTAATCTCCAATCCTTAGTATCTTTAGTTGTTAATTTATTACTTTAGTTTCTTAGTTAATTAGTTAGATATAAGAATCTTAATATTTATAACTTAGAAATTTATTCGAGCTTGTCTTCTTAGCGATATTGAACAATTATGGCGAAACCTTAGTTCTCCGTGGGATTCGATTCCGGACTCTTAGACCGAATTGTATTTGCAGCGACCGCTTAGTCCTTTTTATAAAGAATAGTTGGGCGTGATCAAATTTCCAGCTCCGAATGGCTCGAATCTGGCCAAAACAACTTCATACCATAAATATATACTATAGAAAACTATTTCGATCAATAAAATTACGATATTTGCAAAGAAATAAAAAGTGAACTCATAAAGTCAACTCAGGCCCGCATCTCGGAACTCGACCAAAATTACAAAATTTGAACACTCATTCCTTAATCAATCCAACCATACAAGAATTACTCAAATCCGAATTCAAATTGCTTTTCAAATCCCAAATTTTAGCCTAAGAAATTTCACGATTTCTTTCAATTTCCAACCCAAAACACTTATTAGATGATGAAAATAACAATAGATTTATGAAATATAGTCCAATCGGGCTTAGAATCACTNCCCCCCCCCCTAACAATTCTCTTGAAAATATCTCAAAACATCACTACAAACTGAGCTCTCTAGGTCCAAAAATGAAAATGAGATCAAACTCTCGAAATTAGGACTTTTCTGCCTAGCGATTCCGCATCTGCGGTCACTTAGTCGCCTCTGCAATGCCACACCAGCGGAAAAACCATCGCAAGTGCAGTTCCAACTTAAGCCCAAAAGACTCACACTTGCGGACCCCTTATCGCTAACACACAAGCGCTTCTGCAGACACTGCCCGCTTCTGCGATCTAAGGCCTCCCTAGCCATATTCGCTTCTGCGATGCATTCCCAGCATCGGCGAGTCCCCTTCTCCGGAACATGAACCGCACATACAGCCCGATCTGTCCATGACAAAACTCGCTTCTTCGGCTCGAGGTCCGCTCCTGCGGCGCTGCACCTGCGACCCAAAATGCGCTGGTGCGATTGCACCAGAAGTAGAAGTGCTTCAGAAATGCACCAAGTCCAATTTTGATCCGAATTCAATCTGAATCACACCTGGGGACCCCATCCAAATATACCTACAAGTTCCAAAACACATAACGGACCTACTCGAGGCCAAAAATCACATCAAACAACATCGATTCTACGAATTGCAACCCAATTCAAGCTTATTAAAACTATGAACTTCCGAATTCCAAAACTAATGCCGATTCATACCAAAACAACTCCGATTGACTTCAGATTTTTCACACAAGTCATAAATGATGTGATGAACCTATTCCATCTTCTGAAATTGGAATCCGACCCCGATATCAATAAATTCTACTCTCGGTCAAACTTTTTAATCTTCCAAACCTTCAATTTTCTAACTTTCGCCAATTCACGTCGAAACGACCTACGGACCTCCAAATCAATATCCGGACACGCTCCTAAGCCCAAGATCACCATACAGATCTATTGGAAGCATCAAAACTCCATTCTGGAGCCGTCTACACAAAAGTCAAACTACGATCAACTCTTCCAACTTAAAGCTCCAACTTAGGGACTATGTGTCCCAATTCACTCTGAAACTCACACGAAACCAAAACCAAACACCCCCAGAAAATCGCATAACCATAATACAACAGAGAGGATGCAATAAATAGGTGATCGGGGCCAAAATACTCAAAACAACCAGCCATGTCATTAAAGGATTGAAATTCAAAGACACTATTCATTATTTAAATAGATTACAGTCAAACCTCTCTTTAACAACATTCCTATATAACAACCATTCACTATAAAAGTCAAGTTTTCCTCATAACCAAGTTTTTAAGTTATATTTTACCTCTCTATAACAAATTTTTACCTATAACAGCAATAACCATATATATAGCAGAACGCTCTTTGCTTTTTGTAAAATTACCCCTCTATAACATCCATATAGAATCTTTAATATTACTATTAATAATTCTAAACTACGCACACAATTTTTTCCATTACACAAAGTTTCTATCTTGCATAATATATAAGTTTGAAGATTTGCATATGACATCTTTCCCATTGGACTAATTCCAAAAAATATTTACATTGAATATTTAATTGTTAAACTCTTAGATTGTCTTCAAGGGAAAGCTATTGGATACCTTTTTGTTGAAAAATTGGACACGAACTTTCGTCAATTCAAGCGTTATATTAGTAAAGGATAAAATCTACGAAACATACTATAATTATTACAATGTTCTTCCATAAATCTTGAAAGAATTTATTTTCTAGGTAGCTTTATATTGTCTTCTTTAGAGTTTAAATATGTAAAGGTTTGTTTACCCGTAAAACGGTACAGTTGAATTTATAGGTGGTTTCTAGACAAGTGAATTAATTTGATCCTGAAATAATTAAGGAAGTGCACAATACTTAGCCTTGAAATGAAGATAAAATCACGAAGAACAACAATTCGGAAGCGGAGTTTCCGGGCACAACAATGATGAAACCAAGGAACAAGAAAGTAAAATTGTATAAAGATTTTATTGATTATATCGTAAGTTTGCTAGGTAAATCATGTCCTTTACAATGATAACAGAGCTTACTATTTATAGTTGCACCTAGGGAACAAGTTCCTAGATCATGCTCTTCTTTTTGTCAATTATGAGGGCCATTGAAGAAGGTGTAACGGTGAGCATAAATTCTCTGTAACGGGCAGCACACTAAATGTTGTGGTATATTCTTCATAAAATGCTAACCGGCGGAGGATATTTATTGCATCTTTATGAGCGTTATTCTTTCCACTGACAGACGGGACAATCGCCTTCGGTTTTAGCTATCCCCCGTCTTAGGTTCCACGTGTCCCTCTTTTTGGACGGCCACGTAGCATAGCATATTTTTCCCTATACAGATATTCCCCCTGCTTTTTGGTGACATAACTTTGTGTCACCAGGAAGTTGGTAGAAGCACTTTTTTTGGTGGGAACTACTATGATTCCTTCTGAAAAGCTTCTGACGGTTGATTAGATGCACGTCTCTCCACATTTAATGTCCCGAACACGCGTCATCCCACTAATTAGCATAACTTTTGCTGGTTATCGAGATAATCATCGCCACAGATGTTGCCACCTAAACCTTTACTTATACGCATCAACCTTTTTTGTTCATATTCCATAACTCTCCAAACTCTCTTTATTCAACTTACATCCTGTTCTTTAATATTTCTCCAACTCTCTTCAAGCGAAAAAGCTTTTTCTTATTCCATATAATGGCTTCTTCTTCAAATAATACCAGTTCTTCAAAGAACATGAACAAAGCCGAGGACTCTGCTCCTCCAACAGTGGACACCATCATCCCTAGAAGTCTTGTTACAACAAAAGACTTCTAAGAGAAATTTCCTTCTGCTAGCTCTCGTACATGGGTCGTTAGTAGGTATCCTTCTTCCATCTATCCTTATAGCATTCTTGTTGTGAAGGAATATCGTCGTTGCCAAGACCTAACCATTTTCTCTCCCGATCTGACGGAGCGAGTAGCCCTACCCAAGGAGGGCTTTACATACTTTTACGCGTATCCATTGACTTTAGGTGTCTTTTCCTTGAGTGGAGAACTTAACTCCGTTATTGTGGAGTTCTGCCTCCGCTACCAAGTGTTTGGATCAAGTAAGTCCTTCTGTGTGGAGGACGATTGCTTTCCTTTGGCATTTTTTCCAAGATACAGGAGAGGAGCTATTCGTAGATCATGTGATGAATCTGTATTCCCAAAAATCTTCCGCAGGGGAATGATAAACTTCAGCAAACGCAGCCACCACGATCTACTATATAGCAAGGATGACGACAACGACTGCGGATGGATGGAATAGTTTGTTGTTGTTACTAACATGATATCATTCTGGCAACGGCTTCATCCTTTCCGTAATCATGGAACCGCACTCGTAAGCTCCTTGTTTAATACCCATTTTACTAGAAATTCCTTCATATTTGTACTAATCCTCCTCCCTTTGCCTATTTCAGCAACTCGATGGGTTTCACCTAGGGTTGAAGGCTTGGTCCGGTGGGTCCAGAATATCTTTTACGTTACTACGCCCAAGACCCGCACATGGAAAGAACTGGCCCTTAAATACGGATGAAAGGCCAAAAACCATAGTAATTCAAACTCGTCTCGTTTTTGCTTTTTACGCTAGGAAATTGATTAACTGTTTCTCCATTTTTCCTGAAATCAAGTCTACCTACGGGAAGTCCCCGAGGAGGACGTTTTGGCTGATCCTGCTAATGCGGCGAGGCTGATTCAGGAGGCGCTTACTCGAACAGGTGTCTCTGGGCATACTTCGGGCACAAGTATTTCTTCACGGAGTCTCAAGTCAGAGGACAAAAAACCAAAAAGAAGATGCTCCTCCGTGGCTGAGGAAAATAATAAGAGGGCGAAGATTGTTGCCCTCGAGTCGTCTTCGGTAATTCTGGTGACTAGTCCTCATCTCGGACCGGTCATAGACACTATGATGTTCGACGGCGATGGAGACGTTAGTGATGCTCAACAAGCACTTCCTTTGTTATTCCTTTTGCTTTTTCCTGAAAATATCCTAAGTTTCCCTTTCTTTCTTTATAGGCCAAATTTCTTGCTTTCGAGGACCTCTAAAGGTTGATTCGGGAAAACGAAGAACATACCTCTACACGAGATCAACTTTTGGCCGAGCGGGAGCAAACTGCCACTCGCCTCTCAGAATTGGAAGCCAAAGCTGCTGAGGTCGTTGTATTGGAGGCTCGTTTGCATCAAAGTGAGCAAGAAGTGGTAACCCTTAGCCCAGATATTGTCCTGTTGAGGGTTAAATTTGATGAAGTCAGGGCCAAATAAGCTGAAGTCCATAATGTCCTTCTTGCTGCAATAGATCATGAGGCTACCTCCACTTAAATATTGACCAACTTACAGGCAGCCTTTAACTCCAAAACTGAAGAGCTTGTTGTTGCGGGGGTGAAACATGCCCATTTGGAGGAGAAGTATAAGAAATCTATCGAGCATAATAGGCTCTTTAGTTCAACTATCTGTGACCTTGATGTTAGCCTCAGATCCGATATATCCGTCCGGGAAAACCTTTCTACCGAGGTAACCCAACTCAAAGAAGAACTTCAGTGCCGAGCGGCTTCCCTCATTGTTGAGAAACGCTATGTACTGCATGAGGAGAAAACCCTTGGAAGAGGCCAAATTTGGTATGATTGACTTTGATGCTGAAATTGCTAAGGCCCGTGAGCTTGAGTTAGCTGCTAAAAGTGGCCTCCCGAAAGAGCCTGATGCTTCCAGTTCCTCTAGCTCCGGTTCTGAAACTTCGGGAACTGAAGAGGAAGCGGAAGGCAAAGATGTTAAAGGCTAAACTGGTGAGGGAAAAAATGTTGAGCCATCCACGTATGTACCCACTCCCACTGATAGCGCGGACACTTCTCATCCTCCGGGTTCCGGAGATGCAACAATTTCTCTTTTCTTTTGTTTTTTCAACTTTCATATCTGTGCCATTTTGGCATGTTATTGTAGATAAAAAGATCCTTCTGCTCAAGTATTGTTTGAGTCTTTCTTTTGTTTGAAGATTTATGCAAGTTTTACTCTTTGCATTCTCTTCTTTTTTCTTGAGAGTTTTGTGCAAGTTTTACTATTTGCGTCTTATTATGTGAAGCCTTGGGTGTACTTTTCCCGAAAGCAATTTGATTCTAGGCATAAGTTCTACCGAAATCAACCCTTTAACATGAGGTTTTTCATAAGAGAGGGCCCTCTTATGTTTACGGTGCTCTTGAAGAGGACATCTCCTGTTCATTACGGAATTAGCATTTGAAGTACTTATTTAACTTTCAAATGATAAAATCAATTCATCGATCAGACAAGAAACAAGATGGAAAATAAAAGGACTTCAATTTATTCATTTTGTTTTCAAAAATTACATAAGCATTCGTTATGTTAAAGAGAAATTGACATTTCTTGTGGCTAATGTACAACTTGTTTCTAAGGGGCTGGCCGCACAGTCCCTGGTCCCGATGACATAATTATGTTCCCGGTTTTCGTTTTTCAGTCGACGTGGCAGCCATTTTTTCTGCATTCTCATATCATCCCCCCTAGTGTTCAAATGCGAAGAATGCGAATTAAAACAGCTTGCACCTTCGAGGATTCCACTAATGAATTGCTAGACAATCCTCCACTCTGTAACAAATTTCGCTTCCCCTTAGGAATTTACGCTATCAAGCAAAGGACTATCTAACAATCCTCTAATGGTTTGCGCTTGTGAACGGTCTAAGGTAACCTTTGCTTTATAGAAAACTTATTTTCCCGGTGGGAATTTTGCTTATAGAGCCAAAGATTATCTAACCACCTTGGAGTGGTTCTTCACTTGTGTGCCTTGCTATTAAAGTTCTAATTGTTGTCGTAGAAACTTTATTTGTACTATGCTTTCGTTAATGCCTCGTTAAAAACCTTGCAAGAAAAACCCAATTGGGACAAAAACTAGATGAAGTGAAAAAGAGTGCAGTGCATACTTCCAGTACAAACGATGTTTGTCAGCAATAATATCTCTTGAGGTGTGCCACATTCCAATTTCTTGAGAAATTTTCTCCATTTTGATTTTCTAACTCGTATGAACCTTTCCCGGTGACAGCTGAGACCCGGCATGGGCCTTCCCGAGTTGGTCCTAACTTACCTGCATTGAGTTCCCGGGTGTTTTGGATTACTTTCCTTAAAACCAAATCTCCAACTTTAAAGTAACGAAGGTTGGCTATTCGATTGTAATATCTTTCAATTCTTTGCTTTTGTTCCTCCATCCTTACATGTGCCAAGTCCCTGCGCTCATAGAGTAACTCCAAGTTGACCAGCATCACTTCATTGTTCGCTTCTTTACTCGCTTAGAAATACCTTAAGGTAGGCTCCCCTACTTCCACCGAATCAAGGCTTCTACTCTGTACACAAGGGAAAAGCGAGTTTCCCCCATGCTCAATTCGGTTGTCATTTAGTATGCCCGTAAAACTCCGGGTAATTCCTCAGGCCATTTACCTTTAGCCGCTTCCAACCTTTTCTTAAGGCTTTGTATAATCACTTTGTTCGTTGACTCCGCTTGGCCATAGGGTGAAGATGTGATCCTTTTTATTTTCAAATATTCAAGGAATTTTTTGATCTTTGCGCCGATAAATTGCGGCCCATTGTGGCACGCTATCTCTTTTGGTATTTCGAACCTGCAGATTATGTTTTCCCATAAAAAATTCACCACTTCGCGTTCGCCGATCTTCTGATAAGGACCTGTTTCCACCCACTTAGAAAAATAATCAGTTAAAATCAAAATAAATCTTACCTTACCAGGAGCCGGCGGCAACTGTCCGACGATTTCCATTCCGCACTTCATGAACAACCACGGGGACAGGGCTGAATGTAGTGGTTCCGCCGGTTGATGTGATAGTGGTGCGTAACATTGGCACTTATCGCATCTTTGTAAGAAATCTTTGGCGTCTTGATCCATGCGGGGACAATAATAGCATGCCCTTACCCGTTTTAACACTAAGGAATTTGTGACCGAATGGTTCCGCATATCCCGGATGCTTCCAAACATCGGGCCGGCGGGCCTTGGAAAGATTTTATGTACAATTGTCCTCCTTTAAAGTTATAATATGCTGCTTTGACTCGTAGCGCCCGAGATGCCTTGGAATATTCGGGAAATTTCCCATGCTAGAGATAGTCGATGATCTCATTCCTCCAATCACATACCAAGTTAGTAGTGTTTACCTTGTAATAGATATCTGCATCCAGAACCAGTGCATCAGTTGAACTACCATCCCGTACTCTGATCCCTTAATTTCCATTAACGAGCCGAGTTTAGCCAGTGCATGCCCTTCTTCATTTTCTTCCCTCGGGGTGTAATTAATCGACCTCTCCTGAAATCGAGCTGGCGGAGCCTTTACCTTCGCCACATATTGTCGCAATTGCTCTTATTTGATTTCTAAGATCCCATAGACCTAATTTAGCACCAATTGTGAGTCACACTTGATTTCTATGACCTCAGAATCTAGTCCCCGGGCCAGTTCGAGTCCTGAAATCAAAGCCTCATACTCTTCTTCATTGTTAGTGAAAGGGACCATTTTGATGGCTTGCCTTAGGGTTTGTCCCGAAGGCGTGGTTAATACTATGCCAAGATCGTACCTTTTTACGTTAGAGAATACGTCCATGAATAATGTCCAAACTCCCAATGTCGATTATGACACCATGACTTCCTCTTTGGTTGCTAGAGGCAGCAATCCCGGCTAAAATCGGTCACAAATTCAGCCAAGACTTGTGACTTAATCGCAGTCCTTGGTTTATATTCTATGTCGAATTCAGTCATTTCGATGGCCCATTTGGCCAGCCTACCCAAGAGTTCGGGTTTGTGAAGGATATTTTGCATGGGAAATATGGTCACCACAGCTAACAGGTGACATTGGAAGTAGGGCCTTAGCTTCCGAGTGGCGACTACAAGAGCTAAGGCCAGCTTCTCCAAGTGCGGGTAGCGAGTTTCTGCTCCCGGTAAAATTTTACTAATGCAAAAAATTGGAGATTGCATACATTCGTCCTTTCGGACCAAAACTGCACTTACCACTACTTCCAAGATTGTGAGGTAGATCAACAGTGTTTCACCTTCCTTTGGTTTCGAATGTAATGGAGGTCTTGACAAATACCTTTTCAAATCTCTCAAAGCCTGCTGGCATTCTGGGGTCCATTCGAAGTTGTTTTTCTTCTTGAGCAGTGCGAAGAAATGGTGGCATTTCTCTGATGACCGAGAAATGAATCTGCTCAAAGCGGCCAATCTCCCCGTGAGCCTTTGGACTTCTTTCACGTTTGACAGCTGATCTAAAATATCTTTAATGGCCTTGATCTTATTGGGGTTTACCACGATCCCTTTTTGTGATACCATAAATCTTAGGAGCTTATCGGAGTTGACCCTGAATGTGCACTTCTCAGGGTTAAGCTTCATGTTATCCTTCCTTAGGATGTCTGAAGTTTCTTTTAAATGCTCAAGGTTATTGATTGGTTCCAAACCTACACCATTATAGAGTAGCGAGGATGGTCCATGCAGTTTTACCCAACAAGGTCGGGATCAATTTCTACAGGGAGTTAATTGATTTGGAATTAGGTATCTATCTAAATCTAGATATGTGTGTTGTTCCTAATTGTACTTCCAAACATGTTCGTGTTGATTCTACTTCTACTTCTATTTCTATTAAATGCTAAGATTAAAGCTAAGTACAGTATTTTTTATGATAGTTTTCAAGTATTTAAAAGGACTAGGGCAGTGAATTCCACCTAGGTGGATATCTAACAGGTATCAAGAATCTAGGGCGAGTTTGATCAATTTGGGATCATAATATAGCTATCACACCCAAGTACTCACTCTATACCTCTTGGTAGTGTGAGTGATTTTTCTCAATTTGACTTTCTCAAGACCAAATAGGTATTCATGCAATACAAGTGATGTTCGTTCAAATCGGGTATTACTATCTCTAGGTTTAACCCTTTAATTGGGGCTATCAATTTCTTGAGTTCACCCCAATTCCTTATTAGCCCAGTTATCCTAGACTGAGTCCTTCTTTCTCAAGAAGAGCCTAACTCATAAAGGTATGAATCAGTGTTTGCAACCACTAGTTCTACAATTCTAGCATGAACTAGGCTAAATACCACTAACATATAAACAATCAAGCCCTAAAATTCAAGACCCATTAAATACCCACACTAGGATTGGGTCACAACCTTAGCTATGGGTCTAGCTACTCATAATAATAGCATAAATCAAATGTTTGCGGCCGCCTCTTTCTGACGCGGTCCGCGTTGATATTTGTGCCCAAAACCATCTCTCTGATTCTCCATTTCGTGGACCGCGTAATTATGTCCGCGTCCGCATTGATACTTTCACGACCGCCCTTTTCTGTCGCGTTCCACAGCTCTTGGCCCAACCTTGATTTTTGTTCAAGTTTTACTCCTTTATGAGTTGATTATGGATTATTTGGCTCTTTTTGAATGAACCATGCAAGCAAGCATATTAAGTTAGTTTTCGGGAATACCTTCACGCATTTTTGGATCAAAACACAAGTAAAAGAGAGCAAATAATAGGCTAAAATCCCTACTTATCAACTCCCCCAAACTTAAGATTTTTCTTGTCCTCAAGCAAATAAGGTAATTCCCTCCTCCACAAGAAAAAGAAAAGGATATTTCAGCTGTCCTAAGGTGACTTCATCAAACATCAATTGGGACTAACAATTACCCTCAACACAAATGAATTATCGACATCATGTTACGAGCTTTTGATTTCCATAGTTCTAATGTGACACTAGAGCATCAAGAGTTGACTCAATTCATCAAGGAAGCTCGCTCTCTCACGTAGGTCATTGTGGATCCCAAACTCCTCCTCCTCTACTATCCCTGAGCAAATCTCACTATTTAGAATGTAACACTCAAATCAAGGTTTGTGAAGAAGTGAGCTCATCACTCTCAAAAGAATGCCACAAGTCCGGCTCTAAGTACCATAAGCTTGCCCCTTATGTAAATCACCACTAATGTAAGATCACTCAACTTGAAATCGTATAGGGATTTAGAGGGGATGTAATAAAGGCTTTTGGATCAAGGTAGGACATAATGAACTATAATGGTTTCATCTTTCCTTAAGCATTCCATTTTCTCATTTTGGCTCATACTTTCTTGACTCTTTGAATCATTTTATTCTTCCTTAGGGGAACTAGAGAGATACACTGTCACTCTTTCTTATTCATGACAATCATTTTTCTCCTTTTCTCATCATTCCATGCCTTTCAACATTGCGTTCTTTGAATCCCTTCAACCTTCACTTTCTTTTTGATCTATGTATTTTTTAATTTTCTTCCTTTTCTTTGCCTTTCCTTTTCACTAATTCTTTTTCTTCTTTGAACCTTTCATCACTTTGAAATTCCTGGTCTCTCCCCAAAACTTATGTTTTTGCCAATTTTTCATCATGAATGCTAAGGAAATATTGGGTGCCAAGAGAGGGTCATTATAAAACGGATAAAGGATTGTAATGTATCTATCGAATGAAAAAGGCTTAGGCTCAATGGGGTTGACTAGGGATATCATATTGGTAGGCTATGTAATCTTTCAAAGTTCAAATGAGACCAAGGAGAGCCTACAATCACTTCTCAAGTCGAGCTACACTTAAAATTTCGCCTAGAATAACATTCAGGGCAAGTTCTAGACTTATTGGCACGGGACTTGGACTTGCAATTCAATACCTCACCTCTCAAGCTACTGGATTGTTAGAGAGAACAGATTCGAGGGCCCACAATAACCCTAGCTAAGGTTGAAGATCACAAATGGTTCAAAGAAACCACTCGATGATTGTTTTAGTCTACTCAAGAGTCTAAAGGTCACAACTAGAGCTATTCTTTGTGAATTAAACCATGAGGTCGAAGGTAAATGTGTTAGTACCCAGTGAAGCCTGCTTGAGACACTTTTATTCATTACTACTATATATCAAAGCAAAAATAAAATGGACTCAATCCCTTAAGAAGGTTGTCACGCCATCCATCATTAGGAAGAGCCACCCGGTTCACACAACATCCACCTTTTGAAAGAACCATGACACTAAGAAAAACAAAGGCTTATTGATCACGCAAAATGCAAAAAGAAGCTAAAAAATATAAAAAGAAGCTACTAAAGGAAATAAGAAGCAAAGCTATTAAAGAAAAATATGAAAGAAGTTATGAATTAAACTAAGGAAGTAAAATGAATATGTACAATAATGGAGTAAACGAATATATACAAAATGAAACTGAATATATACATCGAATGGTAAAGTTATATACATACCAAAAGTGAAAAATAATGAAAGTGAAAAATAACGAAAGTGAAAATAACGATAAGTAAAAATAAAGAGAAATAGTATCATAGTTATTACATGCCAATGTCATCGAATCAAAATGGACCACCCCCCTCCCCCCAAATAAAAGATAGCATTGTCCTCAATGCCAATATCAAAATAAGATCAGGGAAGGGGTAGAGAGTGAAGAAAACTCCCTATGTGGTCTCTATCTGCATGGGTCAGGCACATGAGTGGGGTCCTCAGACTGCATAGGCTCATCAACTTCCCCTCCGGGTCCTCTAACTGGATCTCCAAATCCTCTGATTGGGGAACCACAAATCCTCTAACTGGAGCCTTGTATGCCTCATGCTCTGCTGCATGTGCTGCTAGGGCAGTCTCTTCCATAAGCAAGTCAAGTGGGATATATCCAGCAGAAGTGAACTTCTCTACCTCCCTCTTCAGCTTCTCCACCGACTCCTTTGACGCCTGAGTTTTTCTCATCTTCTTTACCTGCTTACCCAGATCTTTGATCACCTTGACATAAGTATCCAAAGTCTCCAGGATCTTCTTTTGGTTGTCGAAGAGCTTCTTCTGGTTGTCCAAAAGCTCCTTCAATGAATCCTCCACTGGTGGAGGTACCTGAAGCTGGTTGGGGCTGATTGTGATGCGATTGCACTGGATAAGACAAACAACTTTGATGTAGCTTCCTGCATCTAGTTGTTGATGCTTGATAAGGTCTAAGAAACCCGCAGTGCAGTCTGGGGCTGAGGGTGTTTCTGGCTATCGGGACTCCAGCTATGACCAGGCTGGTGTTGTCCCTGGGATGTCTATCACCTCTGTTATCCAAGGACGAGTTGCTTTATCTCATGCCAACTTCTCTATGTATTGAACTTCTTCCACATCTTCAAACCCGGCATATCTTTTCAATGTGTTGTCATCAAACCGTATCTTCAAGTTCCGTACCTTTGTCATAGTGGTGCCCTTTTTGATGTGGGAAACATTTGCGTAGAACTCCTTGACAAGGTACTCATTAGCATCCACAATCTTGCTGGTGAGGTACTTCCACCCTTTTCTCTCCTCAAACTCTCTCTTGACATTTGGATTGTGAGGAAGGAGATCTCTTTCTATAAAATGTCGCTCAAGGGTGAGCGACCTTTGGGGCCACTATTCTCGGAATTTCAGGTATGCTTTCTCACTCATGAATCTATCCGCCCACACCTCGGGCTTTCTTGACCTAGACAATCCTCCCACAATGGTATCACCCCCTCTCCCATCATCTGGGACCTCGTCATCACTATCAACATTAATCGGGGTAGCTGTTGAGGCCGGAGTTGCAGCAGGTGGGGAAGACGGTGCCGAAGCCTCACTACCTCCCTCTGAACCATCAGATGACCCAGAAGAGGAGGTAGGTTCATTGACCAATCTGAAAGATTTTGATTGAGACTCCGGTTGTTGTTGTTGTGCGGATTCTCCCTCAGAAGTCTCCCGAGATGGGAGGTATTCACTTGAGTCTGAGGAGTCAGCAGAAGGTCTCACAGGGGTGGCCTTTTTTATACTAATTCTCTGAGCTGCTAAGGGCAAAGCCTGCTTCCCTTTGCCCTGGCCTCAGAAGGATTTTGCCCTCCCTTTTTGATTTGTAAGGTCCACCATGAGATCGCACCATTTTCTGCAACACACAAGTAGTGAAATACAATTAGCATTGAGGTTCAATCATGCCTTAAAGAAGTGCAAACGAAATGAACAGCAGAGCTTCTCAGAACAGGGCACCGCGGACGGCGAAAAAGTGAGTGCGGCCGATGAAGGCCCATCGCGACCGCGTAAAAGTGAAACCGGCTGCGAAGAGGTTAAGTTCAGAATACTAATTCTCTGATCTTAGTCGAACGCGGAATGTGAAATAATGAAAGCGTCCTCCAAGGACCAATCGCGGACCGCGTAAAAATGAACGCGTCCGTGAAAGCTATTATCAGACTCTCTGAAGATCAACAGCGCGGTCCGTGAAAACATAGACGCGGTCGTGAAGAACCAAATGCGGACCGCGTGAAAGTGACCGCGGCCGCGAATTCTCAACAATACTCAGTAGTTAAAATCTAGGGTATCGCGGACCGCGAAAAATAGAACGCGATCGCATACCCTATCGTGAACTACTTAAAATTAACCGCGGCCGCGAAATTCAAATGCGGCTGGTACTGACGAACACTTTAATCCTAGGGGTTTTCACTAAGTGCAAAAATTAGTTCAATTAACATGCAAAGTCACTAACCCAGCCCCTTTTAGGCATATAAACGCTACCCACGTGTATTTAAGCATCAATTTTGAGATTATAGCATGCATCTAACCCTAACTAAAAAGGAAAATTAAAACAAAGAGAAATGAAAAATATAAAATCAAATCAAGGACTTGAACATACCAATTGTGAAATTTTAGTAGGAAATGAGCTCTTGATTAGAATGAGATGAAATGGAGAGACAAAGAAGATGAACAGTGCACGGTGAAAAGATAGGGTTCGAAAAGTGTAAAAAGTTTAAGGACCCCCTATTTATACTTAGCAGATGTGGACACCACCACCTTACCTGAGCGCGGCTATGAAATTCTATCGCGGTCCGCGCTTGTTACCTTATGAAGAGCTGCTTCAAGCACCTGGGTGCGGTACGCAAAACAATGGCGCGGCCGTGAAATTTACCGTGGTCCGCCAACGAACGCGGCTGCGAACTCTGAAGAATATTTGACAGTCCAACTTTAGAGATTTGGTATTTTTCTCTTTTTAATTATGCGTCCGCGGACAAAAAGGTGTGGTCGCGATATGCTCATGCGGACCGCGAAATTTTGGGCACGGTCTGTGAACTTCCCACACTTAGCCAAATTTTTCTTGTCAAAATCCTGCACTGCACAACCAATTCCTAGACAAACTTCACAACCAGTTAGTCCAAAACAATGCCTAATCTAAGAAGAAAATCAAAAGAAAGAAAAACACATGGGTTACCTAACAAGAAGAGTCTGATTTAATGTCGCGGCACGACGCATGCTACCATCATCACTTGAAATGGATCAAGGCCAACACGTGGCTGTCATCAAACTTGCCAAGGTAATGCTTCACTCAGTGCCTATTGACTCTAAATATTTCACCATTTTTGTTTTTCAAATCAAGAGCACCAAACGGAGTTACATGCACCACTTCAAAAGGGCCACTCCATTTGACTTGAGCTTTCCTGGAAACAGACGTAACCGAGAGTTGAATAGAAGAACCAAGTTATCCTCCTTGAATTATTTGTTCCGGACATATTTTTCATGTAAGTACTTCATATTTTCCTTATATAAGGACGAGCTGGAATAAGCATGGAACCGGAACTCATCAAGTTAAGTTAGTTGCTCTACCTGGAGATTGGTAGTTGCATCTTATTCAAGGTTTAACTTCTTCAGCGCCCACATGGCCTTGTGCTCTAATTCAACCGGAAGATGGCATGCTTTTCCAAATACCAACCGGTACGGAGACATACCAATTGAAGTCTTATAAACAGTTCTATAGGCTCACAAATCATCGTCAAGTTTCTTTGACCAATCAGTCCAGTTTGCATTGACAGCCTTGGATAATATGCTCTTGATCTCCCTGTTTGAGACCTTAACATGTCCACTTGCCTGGGGTGCTAGGGAGTTGACATCTTATGATTGACACCATACTTGGAAAATAAAGTGTCGAAGTCTTTGTTGCAAAAATGAGAACCCTCATCAGTAATGATAGCCCTCGGGGTGCCGAACCTTGTGAAGATATTTTTCTTTAAGAAAGCCACCACACTTCATGCCTCATTGTTTGGAAAAGCCACAGCTTCAACCCATTTGGAAACATAATCAACAGCAACCAGAATATAAGTGTTCCCACATGAACTCACAAATGGCCCCATAAAGTCGATCTCTCACACATCGAAAATATCAATCTCAAGAATAGTGGTGAGGGGCATTTCATTCTTCTTGGAAATTCTTCCGGATCTTTGGCACTCATCACAACACCTAAAAAGCTCACTAGCATCTTTGTACAAGGTAGACCAATAGAATCCACAGCTTAGGACCTTTGTAGCAGTTCTCGCCCCACCATGATGACCATCATAGGGCGAGGAATGGAAAGCTTCAAGGATACTCAATTTCTCTCCTTCCGGAACACATCTCCGGATAACACCATCATTGCAAATCTTGAAAAGATATGGCTCATCCCAATAATAATCCAAGCAGTCGTGTTTTAGCTTCTTCTTTTGGTTAGAAGAGAGCTCACTCGGGACAATGTCGGTCACAAGAAAATTAGCCATATCGTCGAACCAAGGCATCCCATTCAAATACATGGAGAAGAGTTGTTCATCCATAAACGAATCATTAATCTCGAAGCCATCATGGGGCCTCCCCTCCTCTTCCAAGCGGGACAAGTGGTCCGCCACTTGATTCTCACTCCTTTTTCGGTATATGATTTCAAGGTCAAACTCTTGTAGAATAATAACTCATCTCATCAACCTAGCCTTAGAGTCCTTTTTGGTCATCAAGTAACGAAGTGCCGCATGATCGGTGTGCACAATCACTTGGGTACCTATGAGGTACGGGAGGAACATTTCCATGGTGAAGACAGTGGCTAATAACTCTTTCTAGGTCACCGTATAGTTGACTTGGGCGTCGTTCATTGTTTTGCTTGCATAATAAACCAGATGAAATATATTGTTGATTCTTTCCCCAAACTGCTCCTACCGCAACGTCACTAGCATCGCACATGAGCTCAAAAGGTAAGCTCCAATTGGGTGCGGTAATGATGGGAGTGGTAGTCAACCTATACTTGAGAAGCTCAAAAGCTTTCATGCAATCATCATTGAACACAAACTTTGCATCTTTTTCCAACAACTTGAACAAGGGGTTCACTACTTTTGAGAAATCCTTGATGAACCTTCGGTAAAACCCCGCGTGACCAAGAAAGCTCCTCACTCCCTTGGCTAAAGTAGGAGGAGGGAGTTTTGAAATCACTTCAATTTTTTCTTTGTCCACTTCAATACCGTTCTTGGAGATCTTATGGCCGGGACAATGCCCTCCTCGGCCATAAAGTGCCACTTATCCCAATTGAGCACTAAGTTGGTCTCTTCACATCGGGCCAACACTTTGGCAAGATTATCCAAGCATTCTTCAAAGGAATCCCCCACAACATTTAAGTCATCCATGAACACCTCGAGTAAGTCCTCCACCATATCCGTAAATATTGCCATCATACACTGTTGAAAAGTAGTCGATGCATTACACAAACCAAACAGCATCCATGAGAATGCAAATGTGTCATACGAACATGTGAAGGTGGTTTTCTCTTGGTCTTCCGGTGCAATGAGACTCTGATTGTACCGGAGTACCCATCCAAAAAGCAATAATAAGCATGCCCGGCAAGTGTATCCAACATTTGATCAAGAAAGGGAAATGGAAAATGGTCTTTGCGGGTCACTTTGTTCAGCTTTATATAATCCATGCATACCCTCCAACCGGTGACAGTTCTAGTGGGAATCAACTCATTTTTCTCATTTGTGATCACAGTCATACCCCCCTTCTTCGGGACACATTGAACCGACAAAGTCCTGAATCTGAAATGGGGTACACAACCCCCGCATCAAGCCACTTGATAATTTCTTTTTTGACGACATCTTGCATGGACTCATTCAACCTTCTTTGATGTTCCACGGAGGGTTTTTCATCTTCCTCCAGTATGATTTTGTGCATGCAAAAGGCGGGGCTTATACCCCGAATGTCAGCCAAAGTCCATCCTATTACCTTCTTCCTTCTTTGAAGCCCCGCAAGGGCGGAATCTACCTGCACGTTAGTTAAGCACGAAGAAAGAATAACAGATAATGTGGAACAAGAGCCTAATAACTCATACCTGAGGTGAGAAGTCAAGGGCTTCAACTCCAATGTTGATGGCTCCTAGATTGAGGGCTTTGTTGGTGGAGTCTTCCGGTTCTCAAGGTCCAAGGAAATTTTACGGGGTCCATATGCATATGACCCCATTCCTTGAAAAGTATTTGCACATTCTATCAAGCCTTCATTCTCATGCTCATCATGATTTAACAACACAGTTTCCAAAGGGCCTTCCACATTGATCATAGCACTTGCGTCATCAACAATCACCTCCATCACAAGATCCACAAAAGAGCATACTTCGTTGCTATTAGGTTGCCTCATTGATTTGCACACGTGGAACACAACTTTTTCATCACCCACTCGGAAAGTGAGCTCCCCAGCTTCCACATCAACCAATGCCCTTCCCTATTTCTAGGAAATGTCTCCCCAATATGATTGGCACCTCATAGTCAACTTCACAGTCGAGAATCGCAAAATCTATAGGAAGAATGAACTTGTTGACCCGAACTAGAACATCATCAATAATCCCCATTGGCCCCTTCATTGTCTGGTCTGCCATTTGCAACCTCATGGAAGTAGGTCTTGGTTTCCCAATACCCAATGTTTTGAATACAGAATATGGCATCAAATTAATACTTGCTCTCAAATCACACAAGGCTTTGGTGAAATCGGCACTACCAATGGTGCATGGAATTGTAAAGGCACCGTGATCTGCTAGATTTGGAGCCATGTAATGCACAATGGAACTCACTTTATGTGTCATTTTGATGGTCTCATTATTCATTGATCTCTTCTTTGTTACGAAGTCCTTCATGAACTTGGCATATCCCGGCATTTGTTCGAGAGCTTCATACAAAGGCACATTGATGGACAAACTCTTCATCATATCGATAAATTTCTTTAATTGGTTTTCATTGTTTTGCTTGGTGAGCCCTTGAGGATATGGTGGAGTAGGCCTTGCAAAAAGGGACTTGGCTTTGGGCACTACTGTTTCCGGTGCCTAGACGGGTTCACATCATTTTGTGTCTTCTCCACGTTGGCATCAATGTCTATCCTCAGTTCATTATTCACATTCTCATCATTGGCATGGATCTCATCATCTTCTTGCACAACCAAATCATCATTCATAATCTTTCTTGGATTGGAGGTACTTGCATCTCCACCTCTACCGCTTCTTGTGGTCACCGCCATAGCATGGTCTATATTGTTCCCACCCTTCGGGTTTACTACCGTATCACATGGTAGTGCCCCCTTAGGGCGAGTATTCAATGCTTGATAAATTTGACCCATTTGTACTTCCAAGTTGCGGATAGAAGTATTGTGGGAGGCTATTTGGGCATCGGCGTCGACATTTCTTTCCATCATTTGCTTGAACATACTTGCTATCCGCCCCATATCATTGTTTGAAGAACTTTTCCCTTGAGAGGGATATGGAGGCGGGTTGTTGGGTTGTTGATACATCGTGGGACTTTGAAAGCCCGACCCTCGATTGACTTGGTTATTGTTGCTCCAACCCCATTGGTTGTTATTGCCTCCCCAATTGTTATTATTGTTGCCACTCCAATTGATATTATTGTTTCCTCCCCAATTGCCTTGTTGATTACCCAAATTTTGGTTGTTGTTCCCCCAATTGTTCGGATTGTTGTTGTTGCCACTATTACAATTCCCTTGGCCTTGGTTGTTGTTGCTCCAATTTTGATTATTTCCTTGTGATCTCCATTGTTGATTTGGAGCATTACTCCGTTGACCTTGGTAATTGTTGGCATATAAAACTTCCTCACTTTGATCATTATAAGAATCGTCTTGATTGTAGCCACTACCACTCTGCTCAAATTGCTCTTGATTTCTTTGCACTTGTTGACCATGATGTCTTCTCTTGTTAACCATTACATTCATTCCTCCCATGGAGTTTACTTTCTTTGTCCCCTGAACCTGCTGAAGCTGAGCCTTTGCTAAATGATTCATAGTAGTTGTCAACTCCGCTATGGCTTGTCCGTGATCATGGAGTTCCTTGTGAAGGTAGATGACATTAGGGTCACCCTGAGGAACGTTTGCCCGACTTTTCCAAGCTGAGGAGGTGTCAGCCATCTCATCTAATATGTCACATGCATCGGCATAAGGAACTTTCATGAAATTTCCCCCTGTCAGTTGATTCACCACACACTGGTTAGTTGTGTTGATACCCCTATAAAATGTTTGTTGGATCATTGCTTCAGTCATATCATTGTTGGGGCATTCTTTTACCATTTTCCGGTACCGCTCCCAGATTTCATGTAAGGGTTCATTTGGATCTTGTTTAAAGGCTAAGATCTCATCCCTCAATGTTGCCATATGACCCGGAGAAAAAAACTTTGTTATGAACTTCTCAGCCAATTCATCCCACGTGGTGATGGAATGGTTGGGAAGCCTCTCAAGCCAATACAAAGCCTTCCCTCTAAGTGAAAATGGGAAAAGCCTCAATATCAAAGCGTCCTCAGATACATTCGTCTGCTTGCTCCCCTAGCATGTGTCTACAAAACCTTTAAGATGCTTATATGCATTCTGATGTGCAGCTCCGGTGAAGAAACCCCTTTGCTCCAACAGAGTAAGCATAACATTGGTAATTTGAAAATTTCCCGCCCGAATCCGGGGCGGGACAATTACACTTGCATAGCCTTGATTGGGTAGCACCCGGTGTGATGCCCTTGGAGGAGGTGCGGGGTTTGGTACGTTGTCATTAGGCGGGCGGCCTCTTCTTTGTACTTGAGGTTCTAGATTAACCTCATCCACAGCATTTTCATCTACCTCCTCCCCCTAAGGAATATTTTCGAGAGCTTCATTGTGAGCCATTTGGTACCTTCAATTGACACACAAAAATTAAAAAACGGAAGGAAAGAAAAACAAAACACACAAATAGTGAGATAGATAACTAAGACCGTCTAACTCCCCGGCAACGGCGCCAAAAATTGATCGGTTCCAAACCAACACCACTATAGAGTAGGGAGGATGGTCGATGCAGTTTTACCCAACAAGGTCGGGAACGATTTTCACAGGGCATTAATTGATTTGGAATTAGGTATCTATCTAAATCTAGATGCGTGTGTTGTTTCTAATTGCACTTCCAAACATGTTGGTGTTGATTCTACTTCTATTTCTATTTCTATTAAATGCTAAGATTAAATCTAAGTACAATATTTTTTATGATAGTTTTCAAGTGTTTAAAAGGACTAGGGTAGTGACTTCTGCCTAGGTGGATATCTAACGGGTATCAAGAATCTAGGGCGAGTTTGATCAATTTGGGGTCATAATATTGCTATCACACCCAAGTACTCACTCTATACCTCTCGGTAGTTCGAGTGATTTTGCCCAATTTGGCTTTCTCAAGACCAAATGGGTATTCAGGCAATACGAGTGATGTTAGCTCAAATCGGGTATTACTATCTCTAGGTTTAACACTTTAATTGGGGCTATCAATTTCTTGAGTGCACCCCAATTTCTTGTTAACCTAGTTTTCCTAGACTGAGTCCCTCTTTCTCAAGAAGAGCCTAAGTCATAAAGGCATGAATCAGTGTTTGCAACCACTAATTCTACAATTCTAGCATGAACTAGGCTAAATATCACTAACCCATAAATAATCAAGCCCTAAAATTCAAGACTCATTAAATACCCACACTAGAGTTGGGTCACAACCCTAGCTATGGGTCTAGCTACTCATAATAATAGAAGAAACCAAAGATAGAGAGAAGATAAAATCCATAATCCTAAATTAAAAGATGAAAATCTAATGTTATAAGGTAAATCTTGTACAAAATTTCCCAAAAGGGAAACCTAGTTGTCACACGTACTCAGCAAAAACATAACATAACCTAAAAATGGCAAAAGATTCTATCTATACTAAGTTGAAATTTTCGGATGAAAATACCCCTGCGGAGGTTTTGCGGCCGCATAATTCTGATCGCGGCCGCACACTTGCTTTTATGGCCGCGTAATTCTGATCATGGTCCGCATTTCTTCACATCTGGGTCTGGGATGAGTCTTGGTTTGCAGACCATGTAATTTCCAGCACATCCGCGTGAGAGATTTCTGCGGCCGCGTAATTTTGACGCGGACCGCCTTTCTCGTTTTTGCCTGAAGTATGAACCTTAGCAACCGTGGTTCGCAGAATTCTAATCGAGGCCGCACCAGTACTTTCGCAGCCGCCTCTTTCTGACGCGGTCCGCATTGATATTTGAGCCCAAAACCATCTCTTTGATTCTCCATTTCAGTGACCGCATAATTATGTCCACGTTCGCGTTGATACTTTCGCGGCCGCCCTTTTCTGTCGCGGTCCGCATTCCACAGCTCTTGGCCCAGCCTTGGTTTTGGTTCAAGTTTGACTCCTTTATGAGTTGATTGTGGCTTATTTGGCTCTTTTTGAACAAACCCTACAAGCAAGCATATTAAGTTAGTTTCTGGGAATACCTTCACGCATTTTTGGCTCAAAACACAAGTAAAAGAGAGAAAACAATAGGCTAAAATCCCTAGTTATCAGTGATCACCTGCATTCAAAGACTTAACAAGCATATCGTCTATATAAACTTCCATAGTTTTCCCTATTTGTTTTTCAAACATCTTGTTTACGAGCCGCTGATAAATGGCTCCGGTGTTCTTCAACCCGAAGGGCATCACATTATAACAATATGTGCCAAAATTCATTATAAGCGAAGTCTTTTCCTGATCGTCTGGGTTCATCTTAATTTGGTTGTACCCAAAATAAGCATCGAGGAAACTTATTAACTCGTGCCCGATGGTAGCATCAATCATTTGATTGATGTTTGGCAATGAGAACGAGTCTTTTGAGCACGCCTTATTCAAGTCTTTATAATCTACACACATGCAAAATTTATTGTTCTTCTTAGGAACTACTACTACATTAGCTAGCTAGTTTGGATACTTTACCTCTTGGATCGAACCGATTTCGATTAGGCGAGTTACCTCTTCTTTGACGAATTTGTTCTTGGCCTCCGCAATAGGGCGTTTATTTTGTCTTACCGAAGGAATTTTGGGATCCAAACTTAACTTGTGTACGGACACCTCCGTTGGGATACCTGTCATGTCCGCATACGACCGAGCAAAAAAATTGGCATTAACTTTATGAAATTCAATAAATCCAGACCTGAGCTCGGGGTGTAGTCCTGTTCCAAAGTGGAATTTCCTTTCTAAGAACTCTTCAAACAATGCAACTTGATCGAGCCCTTTCGCTGTGGATTTTGTTGCATCCGTCTCTTGTGGTACCTAGAAATACCTTGGCACCTAATAAGATTCCGACGCCTCTTCCCCTGGGCTAACTTCATTCGATTCGAGAGTGGGCGCCGGTTCTTGTAGTTGCTACGTCGCGTGTTCCTTCCCTTTGCTACTGGAGATCGAAATTGCATTCATGCCCCTTGCCGACGGTTGGTCGCCTTTTATCTGTTTAATTCCTTCGGGTATTGGAAATTTTAGCAGTTGATGATATGTTGACGGTACAGCTCTCATCTCGTGCAACCATGATATTCCCAGAATAATATTAATGTCACCATCCACCACTTCAAAAAGAGACATTTTCATCACCTCTTCAGCGTTCTTGGGCAATGAATCTCTCATCGGGTTGTCATGATCGCGAGGTTGAATTCGGCGAGGAGTTTTGTGGCCAGAATGATGCTTCCGGTGAGTTTAGCTTGCTCCAATACTCTCCATTATATGATATTGACCTAACTTCGTGGATCCACTAGAACACGTTCGATTTTAAAGTCTAGCGCATTTAAAGAAATTACCAATGCGCCGTTGTACGGTAGCAACAATCCATCTGCGTCTTCCTATGTGATGTCTTCTTCAGCAACTTCTCGGAGTCTCTTGCTATGGGTTATCGATACTTTCGTCTTTTTGATGCTGAGAAGGTGACCCCATTAATTTCATTTCCCCCGAAGATCATGTTGATCGCCTGGCGCAGAGGAACTTCTCTTGCTTTTGAGGGTTTCACGTTATCCCTATTGTGACCATAGTTGTTCTTGGCCTGATCACTTAAGAATAATCTGAAATGCCCATTCTTCAACAGTGTCACCACTTCTTCACGGAGATGTCAGGGATCCTCAATCCGGTGGCCATTCATCCTGTGGTATTCACACCACAAGTTGGGATCCCTCTAGCTGGGATCGGATCTCATCGACTTCGGGAACCATGCTTCATTGATGTTACTCATGGCTGACACCAACTCTACTACATTGATGTTGAAATTTTATTCTAAAAACCTGGGGTAGGAAGGATTCCGTGTACCTGAGGCTTCTTTGTCTTGAAATGATCTATTGTTCCGAATGTGATCAGTCCTTCTATTGGTGGTGAACCTGTTCGCTGATCGGAGACCTCTCTCGGGGCCTTTGACCCGTTCATAGGGAAAAAATCGGCCCCTCGAAGAACGTCTATCTATGTCAAAATTGTCTTTTGATTTTTCTCTGTTCTTCTTTTGTCCTTTTGCCGACGATAAGAAGCCAACCTGATCATCTTCGATCCTCGGCCCCTCGGGGCATTGTTGTCAACCCTCTGTGTTGTTTGATTCGTGGGAGCGGTGGGAGGAACCGGAACTCGTCTATTCACGTTATTTGATGCCCTCGACAGTGTTTGCTTCAACTCCGTCATAGCCTTATCCTGTCGTGTGAGGTGGCCTAGAATGATCGCTTGTTGTTCTTGTAGGACCCTTACCGCATCAAAAACATGCTCCTCTTTAGCATCATCGTGAGTTGCCTTCGAACTGTCGTGGGTACCACCTGTCGTGAACCGGCGTGGCATCGCTTCCCTCATTTTGGGTGTCACTGACTGAATCCTCGAGATGAGGCTGGTCTTCTTGAACCTTAGGATTGTGTGCATTGTTAACACCATTATCTGCAATTTCTTATGATTTTTTGCTAAGATAAATAACCAAAACACGTTGGTAAAAAAGTCAAGGATCAACTTAATTACACATCTGTCTAGGCCCCACAGTGGGTGCCAAACTGTTTACTCGTAAAACGGTATAGTTGAATTTATACGTAGTTTCTAGACAAGTGAATTAATTTGATCCTGAAATAATAAAATAATTAAGGAATTTGCACAATACTTAGCCTTAAAATGAAGATAAATTCACGAAGAACAATGATTCAGGGGCAGAGCTTCCGGGCACAACAGTGATGAAACCAAGGAACAAGAAAGTAAAGTTCTATAAAGCTTTTTATTGATATAGCGTAAGTTTTCTAGGAAAACCGTATCATTTACAATAATAACAGAGCTCATTATTTATAGTTTCACCTAGGGAACAAGGTCCTAGGATCATGCTCTTCTTTAATGTCAATTATGAGGGCCATTGAAGAAGGTGTAATGGTGAGCATAAATTTTCTGTAATGGGCAGCATACTAAATGCTGTGAAATATTCTCCATTAAATGCTACCGGACGGTGGGTATTTATTGCATCTTTATGAGCGTTATTCTTTACTGTGACAGACGGGACAATCACCTTCGGTTTTAGCTATCCCTGTCTTAGGTTCCACGTGTCCCTCTTTTTGGACGGCCACGTAACATAGCCTATTTTTTCCTATACAAAGTTTAGTTATGAATTTATTAATAATATATTTTCTTTCTTCAATATTTAACTAGTAAAATATTCATATCTTTTAAGATTGTAAATTTGAATAGTTTTCTATTTAAACGTCAAACGTTGTTATAGGTGTATAACAACCATTCACTATAAAAGCCAAAAATTATCAGAACAAATGAGGTTGTTATAGAGAGGGTTGACGGTATTACAATGGCTCGGGACTTTCCCCTCACTGATGTGAAATTCACTTAAAGTGTCACATAATTAAGCCCCTCTTTAGAAGCTAATCAACTTAAAAATTTGTCAACTAATGACGCCTTATTAACCCGCCTTTGTTAATTATCTCCAAGATCAAGTGGACATCATTTGACATGGGGAGCTTAGAGTAGCTTAGGCCTCTTTTGTTTTTAAGATTAAGATGTCTGAATTTGAATACACGTCTGAATATTAAGATGTGTATTAAGATTCAGACATCTGAATCTGAATACATATCTGAAGGTTAAGATGTGTATTAAAATTTGAATACTAAATGATTAAGACTGTTTGATTTTTAACATCTGAATGTATAATATTTACCTTTATTTGAAAATTAATAAACATAAAATTTAAATAAAATACTAATTAATCTAATATTCCGTCAATAAAATATATACTTTTTTAAAATATGATAGTTGCTGGTGGTGATGGCTAACGGTAGTGCTTGTGAATGTGTACTAAAAGTGGTGGTTGGTGGTAGATTTGATTGATGGTAGCAGTTTATTGTAGTAGCTAACAGTGATTTGTAGTGGTAGGTATTATGATTGAGGATGGTGGTAGTGTGTAGTGATAGTTAATAATGGCGGGTGGTGGTGGTGGTAGTTGTGATTGAGGAAGATGGTGATGAGTGGTGGTAGTTTATAATGATGGGCAGTGCCATCTATGGTTGTTGATGTTGATGGGATGGTTAATTGTGGTAGTTGAGGTGGATAAGTGTTGGTTGTCGTTGAGAATGATGGTGGTGGGAGTGGTGGAGAAGGTGGGTGGTGGTAGTCAAAAATGATGACGGCTATTATTGAGGATGATGGTGGTGGTGGTTGAGTATGGTGGTGGTGGGTGGCATGGTGGTAGTTGATAATGGTAGGCGGTGGCGGCAGTTAATAATGAATATGGATGATAGCATCTTAATGAAATTAAGTCTCTGTTATAAATCTTAATCATACAAACCTATTCATATCCATTAAGTGGTTGTGAAGTAAAAAGACAAACACACTTAACGATTAAGATTCAAACTTTAAAAACAAACACACTTAATGTCTGAGATCTGAATAATTAAGATTCAGACATCCATTAAGTGCAAACAAATGAGGCCTTAGGTAAGGTCAAATAGTCTTAAGGGGAGCTTAAAATACAAGGGGTCGTTTGGTAGGTTGTATAAAAATAGTGCGGAATAAGGTGTATTAGTAATGCATGGGTTAGTAATGCAAGCATTAGTTATGCAGATATCATTTTGTATTTACTGTTTGATGTGGTGTATTAAAATTATAATGCATTGCATAATTTTTAAGAAAAAATAGTTATTTACAAAAATACCCTCCATATTCTCTAGCTTTAAAGGACCATAAGGACAATTTTATCTTTAAACATGCTAATGCATGCATTAATAGCCTTGGTATTACTAATGTCATGGTTTTGTATGCATTACTTATGCATAGGATAATGCCAAGTACGATGTATAATTAATACAAGTATTAGTTATACACATGTTGAAAAAATGTACCAAATAAGATATTAGTAATACATAGAGTTAATGCTTGCATTATTTTTTTCTAATACCTCCTACCAAACCACCGTAAGTCTTAAAGGGTGCATTAATTTGTCACCACATGATTTCAACGATTGTGCCCTAATCTTTGATTAAAGAATCGGAGGCATAGCGAACTACGGTAAAAATTTATCCGCACCGGGTGTTTACACCAAGTTTAGTTAAGTTAATTATGAGATATATTAAGGTCTAGTAGGAGTATTATATACAATATTCAAAAAAAAATTAAAAAAGATAATAGAATCATAACATAACTAATTACAAAGTTTTAGGATTGCCCTTATCATCTTTATCTTATTTCCTGTGATCTTCTTGGAAAAGTTGGTTTATCAAATGTAAGGTTGCAATATTACTACTCCAATCACCTACAATCAATAAAATGCGTTGATCTTTTGAGAGTCTTTTTGGTGGAATAAAATTTCGCTTTTTTGCAGCTTTTGTATTTGCATGTATTGTGTTTCGATGGTTGGACAGCACTTAGTTTGAGCAGAATAGGAGAACTAACATTATTTCTTACAATTAACTTATAAAAATTTGTGACCAACAGTGTAATTATTGAAAAATCGTGGCAACAAGAACTAATAGATGATTTTATTATAAAAATGTGAATTTGTAAATGGCAAGGACGAAATAATTTTCTTGACTTTTTATCACTCCACAAGAATTATTGGAGTATCTTGGCAACAAGAATGATAAAAAAGTATCACCATTTTCAATCGATTAATTAAGGATAATCTATATTATTATATTTAAGATCATATGGCAAAATAAATGATAGCTAACTATGGTTAAGTATTAATAATTGTGGTTAACTAAAGTGACAATTATCATTTATTTATTTGTACCCGGTGCGGGTAAGTTTTTACCGCGAACTATCTATCTTCATGTGTGTTTAAAGTTACAAGCTAGTACGAGGATTTCACTGTTCTAATTTTTTATGTATAATTCTACTTTTCCTTACTACGTGCTCATCTTTTCAAAGTTTATTAATTGTATAAAATATACTTAACAAGTTTCGCATTGGTACGAGGACTTCGCTATTCTATTCTCCAAATATATGTGTACTACTTCTTTTCTGATTTCTCAACTTTTCAAAGTTTAATTAAATAAAGTACAAGTTTCGCGTCCGTACGAGGATTTTGCTATTCTATCTGTTTAATAATATAATAATGTAAGTCTATATGGCTTCAACTTTTCGAAGTTTAATTGGTACTCCTAATTCAATATCATGTGATATGCTTTATTTTATTTGTTCATAAAAGAATGATATATTTTTAGTCTTTTTGATTATTTAATCTTAGCATCCTCATTTGATCCTTAATCGCGTGGCTTGGTATGTCCAACTTGAGTTCAACCATTGTATATCTCTCTTTGTCTCCTCGACCTTACAATAAATAAAACTGAATTATTTCCATCTAAAATAATACTCCCTAGAGTTTGACTTTGATATGATAATACTTAAGATGACTACCTTCCCTTAGAAAAGAAAAAGAACTGTCTTCACCCAATCCACCTCTCAAATTTTCCTCTCAACCTCAGCCAACAAATTAAAATGCAGTTGTCAGAGACGACGACGAGGTCGCCGGCGCCATTAACGGAGACGAGATCTCCGACGCTGTTGTTGTTCCGGCGGCATTCAAGCAGGGAAATACGAAACATAGCCTCAGTTTCCAGCAGCATATTGCCAGCTTTTGGAACTGTGATGGGTGAAGGCTCTGTTAAGCTTAAAAGATTTGTTATCGCTCCTTATGACCGTAGATACAGGTATGTCCCTTTTCCTTCAACATGAATGGCTGGGTACGTTGACTTCATTACTCATGTTGATTAAAGACCGTTTTCAATGAATCTTATACAGTCTTTTACCACTTCTTTCTTGAAGAGACAAAACTTACTTCTCTGGTTGAAGTTTCCATTTTCATAACTAACTAGTGGCGAAGTCAAAATTTTCATCAAGGGGTATCAAAATATATGAAAGTAAACATATGTAAAAATAAGGGGAATCCGCATATAAAAAAAATTCTTGCTACAAGGTAGCTCCGCCACTGTTCACAAGTAGAGATCATCAAAAGAAGGATGAGAATATCACAAATGATCCAATCTAAACCTTCCAAATATCCTCTCTCACCTCCCACCCTACCCTTTCTTAAGAGGGTCTTTGCGCTGGCTTAACCAAACATCTTTTATTATAACCAATGGTTCAGCAAGACGAGTATAAAAATGATGAGAGTAAATATTGTATTATGCTACATGAAGGCTAAGAAAGAAGCCCAACAGAATGATGGCGCGCAATTGATAGATTCATTACTGCCTTTTGAAGGATTGACAGAACCCGAAAAGGAATTTTGCACAAGCAGAAATTCAACAAAGGTAGAAAAAATTTATTAAACAAGGGAGAAAACGTGGTAGAAGAATTTTTCACAACTCATAAGTTATTGATCTCTCTATATCATAACTACCTCTCCACAATAGAAAATATGTAGTAGCACCCTTATTTATAATACTACAAAACCAAAAACATATTCCAATATAAAATTGGTAAACAATACCTAACTAGAAATGAATTAAGTAAACTAGTAAATACCAAATCCTAGACAATTTAGGAATATTAATTAATCTTGGTTTAATTTCCAACAGCCTCCCTTAAACCAAGATATTCAAACTTGAGCATGTCATGAGTAACATCAAGCCTTGTAGAAGTCAAGTACCTTAGACTTTCTGCCAATTCTCTAAAATATGTTGCATCAACAAAATCGCGAGTATCATCTTTAGTTAACTTCAATTTCTCTTCAATATTGCTCATATATGATTTGTTTTTACTAATGGTAAATCCCTTCAAAATATCATCAATATAATTTTCCTTTACTTTGTAATCATCTACTTCTCCAGTTGCCTTGTAGCTGGACTTGTACACCCATTCAACTCAAATTGGCAATTTTATAGGTTGTAGAATAATATCGTTAACGAACATTTCGTCATGCTCTTTGAGACATGCAATTTCGAACAATGGCACGAAATTGATTGCATCTTCAATATCTATAATCATACGCTGTTGTGGTTCTGGATCCCAAGTTATTTCTGTCTCAAACTTGGGTGGATCATTAGAAACTTTCTCTTGATGAACCATCTTGCTTCTTTCATTACTAGGTTCATCTTCAATACCACCAAACAATTTTCCTTGTTAAATACCAACTTCTTTTGGACTGACGTCCCTTGCAACCAATTCTTCTTTTTTAACAATCGCAGAAATTCTTGGCAGATCAATTTGAACATTATTTGACTTATCTTCAATTTCAATGGAATCTTTATCACAACAAAAATTACATGTACCTTCTCTTCTTTTCTCCTCTATTTTTGAATTTTGGCCGTCTTGATTTATTTCTGCCATCACTGGTGTGCCTTCTTTTCCTTTTGGTTGATCATCCTTTTCTTGTGATGCATCATCTAATGTCTCATCTTTCTGTTGATTCAGTGATCTCTGTCACTAATTCCCCTTGTAAATCATCAATTCTGAGAGTTCTAAGATCTTTGGTAGCTTCAAGAATAACTTTTTTGTTGTTAAACTTTAAACTGAGAGACTGCAATATTTTTTTCAACAATTTTAACATCTTTCAATACTTCTCAGTTGGTCCTTAGACCATTGACTATTTCTGCAATTCTTGGAATGAATTCTTTAACGGACTCTATTGGTTTCATACGAGCCAACTCAAATTGACTCATAAACTCTTGCAGTTTCTCCCTTTTGATGTCAGCAACTTTTTGATGTGACTTCACCAAGATTGTACAAGCCTCTTTTGATGACTTTGTATGCAAATATTTTTTAGATACATACAATTCGACCTTGATGGCGAGATAGTAGCGTGTTTTATAATCTAAATGTCTCTTCTTCTCCAATTGCATAGCTGCATCACCCGTCAATGTTGTGCCTTCTGGAGGTTCCTCAAATCCTTCATCTATGGTGGACCATAATCCAATAGCCTTAAAAAAATTCTTCATCTGTTGATACCAAATTTCAAAATTACTTTTGCTTCAAACACAAAAAAGGGACAGTTAGGTAATAGATTATCCATTTTTTTTTTGTTTATCTCACACTGGCTCTAACAGAATCTAACACAAGTTCTGATAACAATTTGAAAGGATTGAAATACACCAGGAATAATTTAGGCACAAGCAAAAATTTCAAAAAAGACTATATAGAAGAAATTTATTAAACTAGGGAGAGAACATAGTAGGAGGCTTTTTCACAACTCACAAGCTATTGATCTCTTTACATTATAATATGTACATCTCCACAATAGAAAATACGTAGTAGCACTCCTATTTATAATACTACAAAACCAAAAACGTATTCCAATATAAAATTGATAAACAAAACCTTAACTAGACATGAATTAAGTAAACTAATAAATACCAAATCCTAGACAACTTAAGAATACTAATTAATCTTGATTTAATTTCCAACACCTTTACCCTTCTGCAGGCTGATTTACTACCTTTGCTCCTAGTGTGGAGGCGTACACATAAAAAAGAAACTTTTGATCTTTGGTGGCCGTAAATATTCGAATGATATGGGTGACACATATTGAATGTTGAGATAAACCCATGAATTCTGGTGACACATATTGAATATTGAGATAAACCCATGAATTCTGGTGGAAAATCGTTGGACGTGAAAATAGAGTATCACTTTGGAATTTGATAAGAAAAAGAGATGTACGCATACTCTTAATCGTGAATTGTGCAGACTTGATCCAAAGCAGACACTATCAATCGTGTTAAAAATATTTTTGGGCTAGGTTAGCTTAACAAACTCGTACCACAATTGGGGTTTGACGAAGCAAGTATGAACATAGTGGAGAGCAACTTTCTAGTTGCAGTGATGGTTTAGAACGAGTTTCGATTATTGTCTTTCCTTGCAGTTTAGAGAAAACATGATCACTTTGATGGTACGGGTGGCATACAATTTTCTCCAAATAAGCCCATGAATTTTGGTGATGCGTCATGTGCTACTTGGTTCGAAGGAAAAATTAATGGGTGGCAAACAAAATATCATATTGGAAATTATCAAGAAAAGATATTACTATAAAGTGTAGTATATTCTAAATACTTCTTGATACATCACTCTTCTTTTTTTAACCTAAATATGGTAAATGCAGATTATGGCAAACATTTCTGGTGGTAATGGTGGTGTACTCAGCATGGTCATCTCCCTTTGAACTGGGATTCAACAAGGCAGCGACTGGAGCTCTTTTACCTGTTGATTTAGTGGTGGACGCCTTCTTTGCTATTGACATTATTCTCACTTTCTTCGTTGCATATTTGGACAAATCTACCTACTTGCTCGTCGAACAACACAAGAAAATAGCTTTCAGGTACCCACTAATCTTATATTTGTACTAATCTTATACAAGAGAAGGTGTGCACATCCCATATCCGAATGGGATAGCCAGATAGGAAAGTAAGAGATTTTTATAAGGTATAGTACAAGTTCACATGGTACGCATGCTTCTAGGTTCGATAATGGTGTAGCCATTACAAATCTGTGAGTCATGTTGGCCCAAACGAACAATACGTATCATGGACTTACTAATGAAAAATATGGTATTGGAGTTGGACAATTATTCCTCAGTACGGTGGTGGGGCAAAGTCCCTCAGGAGGGGTGTATGTGACGTCCATGACGGAGGGCAGGTCGACAAGAACGTGTCAAAGAGAAGGACTGATAAACTTCTAGGTTGGCAAAGAAGGCCGCACATGATAGCTTAGGCGAGTCACACATCAGAATAGGTGAGACAAGTGGAAGAGAGCTTTATGAGGCATGACACAAGTTCTCATGGTACACGTAATTTTGGGCTCGATGATGGCATTAGTCCAAGGGACAAATCCGTGAGGCATGTTAGGCCAAAGGAACAATACATGCTATGGACTTGGCCGGTGACAAGAAATTACAAATTAGTCTTCTACACTTTCCTACACATTTCTTCTTGGTTTCTTTTAATTAGTTTTCTCTCATTTTTGTCTAAGAAGATTACAATTTCAGTATTTTCTTCTGTTGAAAAGGTACGTCACACATCTATGGTTTCCAATGGATGTAGCTTCAACTCTACCATTTCAAACCATAAACCGGATCGTCACTGGTAAAATGAACCGAGGACCAGTCTTTGGCTTCCTCAACTTGCTAAGACTCTGGCGACTGCGGCGCGTTAGTGAATTCTTCTCAAGGTATACTTATAATTCTTAAAAATAGATCAATTATACGTTCCATCAATGTAATCACTTCCTTTAAAGTTAGACACTGTATCAACTGATCTCTTCCCCTTCCTTCTAGGCTGGAGAAGGACACTCGATTCAGCTACTTCTGGACAAGATACTGCAAACTAATTTGTGTAAATACTTTTCATCCTAGCTATACATTACATATGTTTTACCTGATCATATATTTATATATCTTCTTGAAATGGCTTTAATCTTCTTATGACTGTATTACATGACAGGTGACATTATTTTCAGTACATTCAGCAGGGTGTTTCTATTTCTGGCTGGCAACACGTTATCATAATTCAGAGGATACCTGGATTGGGAAAAATATTCCTGATTTCAAAACAAGAAGTATCTGGCAAGGCTACACCTACTCCATGTATTGGTCTATTACCACCCTCACAACAGTCGGATATGGCGATCTCTATGCTGTGAATACTGAAGAGAAGATTTTCACCATCTTTTACATGCTTTTCAACATTGGACTTACTGCCTACTTCATTGGCAACATGACTAACCTTATTGTCCATCATGCTGTTCGAACATTTGCCATGGTGAACCAATCATTTTCCTGCATTAATTTTCTCGATTTTTTTTCAAGATCATGCATAGTTCCATAAACCAAATTACTTGTGAATGTATGAAGAGGGATGCCATCAATCAGATTTTGAGATATGCGAGCAAGAATAGACTTCCAGGAGGACTAAAAGAGCAAATGCTAGCACATTTGACACTGAAATTCAAGACAACAGAACTACAGCAAGAACAAGTTTTAGAAGACTTGCCAAAGGCTATAAGAACTAGCATTTCACAGCAGCTCTTTCGTACAACCTTACAAAATACATACCTTTTCAAAGGAGTCCCCGAAGATTTTATAGTCCAGTTGGTAATGTTTTCATCCCTAGTGCAGCTAATTTATTTCTAACTGTTATTAACAGAGAAGAGGGCTTGTGTTGTAATCATCAAAACTACTGCAAGCCACCCCCTTTTGTTTTTCTTCAATAAGCAAGCTACCTTCATGCTCAAATCAATTTTTTTTCAATAAGCTAACTACCTTCTAGAAATCATGTTCTTGGTTTTAACTTTTAATTGTGCGCTTAAGGATTCCACAGATCTAAGCTATATATGTTGTTTCACTTTTAATACTACAGGTCTCAGAGATAAAGGCAGAATATTTCCCACCAAATGTGGATATCATTATTCAAAATGAGATACCAACAGATTTCTACATTATTGTATCTGGGGCCATGGTATGTGCCATTCCACTTAACTACTCAAGTTTTAATTTGCTCTCTTGGTATACCCAGACAGTTACCAATTTACTGATTAACTGACTGCTGCAGGATGTTGTAACATACAAGAACGGAACGGAACAGGTCTGAACGTATTTCAATTTCTCTTATGAAGATTTATTAACAGTATAGAGACACAACGATTCGACATAAAATTCTCTATGCAAACTACTTTTAATTGGGATATATATGACTACTAATTCTTCTGATTAAAAGTTCAAATGTTGCTGCTGACAGTTTCTTTCGAAGTTGGGGTCTCAAGAAATGTTTGGGGAAATAGGTGTGATGTTTAATTTCCCTCAACCTTTCACAGTGAGAAGTAAGAGGCTTTCTCAAGTTGTCCGTATTAGTCATCATCATTTCAAGCAACTGGTCCAGCCCCTTAAAGAAGACGGACAGATAATTCTCTCAAATTTTCTTCAGGTGCATGCTCTGGTACCTTCTATTTAGTTGCTACTAATATTCTTGAATATCATAATATTCCCAGTAAAAAGTGAGTTATCCATTTTCCCTGTATCTCACTCTATTCTTGATACCCTCAGCCATCAGAAAATACTGGCATTCCCATTAGATCAGCATTCAGCTCTTTCCTGGGTTATATCTCTGTTTATACTTAATTATGTCACCCTTATTGTTGATCTTAATTTGTGGCACTATATTATCAGCATCTGAAGGGATTGAAAAAGGAGGAGCTAGCAGAGATGCCGGTCGTATCAGAATTTCTCGATGACTTAAACAGTGAGGTAATTCTTTGTCAGTAACTTGCAAAACCTAATGCATTAAATTGAATACGAACTTAAGTCTGACTTGTTTTTCATTACTGTTGAACATTACCGACAAATTTAATACACCTGCTTTCTTTTGCAAACTTACCGGAGTTATGGACCTAATAATGCTGAGCATGGAAAAATATTTACAAGAAACTATCTCATGCTAAGTAGCAAACTCAAACAATAGTCCCAACTTCCCCTAGAAATTGAAAAGAACAAAAAGAAAGGGCGATAGGTAAGTTTCTAAGCACTCTTAGATAGTATCCATTGACAGAAACAAAACATACTCCAAATGACAACTGGAATGATCTCTTAGTTAACATGCAGAATGAGCTAAATTTAGACGTGCAATAAATGCAAAAGTAAAGTAACATATGAAAACTTCCAAACCTTTTCACTAAGAATAAATTTTATGTTGCTTCATTGACCTCTTGCAGGAATCCACAGTGATTGAGGCTGGATCACAAGATCATGCAGGACAAGTTCAACAAGAAAACAGTAAGCTTTCACTTCACTTGGAACCAATGCTGATGACAAAAAAGTGTGCAGTTCATATCAAAATTTGCCAAAGATAAAATATATATTATATAACTTATTACTTTGATAAGATAACTCTGCCCAATAGGAGACAGTCATGAATATAGCTCATTGGCAAAGAGTTTAATCAAACCCATTTTGTCTCGGGCCTTCTATACTCATGTGAAAAATAATGAAATGTGGAAACAGAAGGAGTTATTTTATGCTTGCTGCATCTTTATCGGGAAACAGTGGCTAGGTTTGGAGCTCAAGTGCTCTTATACTATCCTTTGTACTTCTGGAGATACAAGTCAGAGAGAGGTGGAATGTGCTCTTATCTAAGTTGTGCGGACTCTTCGATTTTGGTGCCGTCCCCTTCCGGATACGGGACGGATACTGATACGGGGACGGGATACGTCCCGGATACGGTCAACTGGCTTCGGATACTTTGACCGGAGTCCATCGACAAATTTGGGAGAAAAATTGAGATTTTGATTTCTCAAAATCAAAAATAAAACAGATTTAGAACAATGAAAGAACAATGTCCATCTTGGAGAATGAAAGATTGAATTGTACATAATATCTTTCAAAATTTACAATATTTTTATAGCTCTACTTTTTATTAGCCGAATCCCCGCACCCGTATCCATATCCAGATCTGCACCCCCAATCTTAAAATTTAGATTTTGCCGAATCCGATACTCGGATCCGTATCTGTATCGGATACCCGCACCCGAGTCCGAGCAACTTAAGCTCTTATACTATGCTTTGTACTTCTGGAGAAACAAGTCAGAGAGAGGTGGAATGTGCATACCAGTTCTATCTGGTTTAAGAAGATACTATAGATTATCAGTTCTGCAGAACTTGATGTAGATTTGATATTTTTAACCATTTAACTGAAAGCCCATTTATGTTCTTTTATCTTGTTGTTGACTTAAGGTTCATGTGAACCTAAGTAGAACTCTGGCCGCTGACTCAAAATTCTGTATCATAGAAAATAATCGAAAGTGATGGACATAAATGAGAGAAGGGCTGGTTCTGAACAGGCTAAATCGTCGATAGATAAATTACATGTTGATTATTATCTGATATACCCTTTCTCAATGTTCTTTTCTTTCGGTTCCATTTCAACCATGAATGGGTGTGACTACTACTTTTTAACTTTTTTTTCTGTATCCATGCATATGAATATATGATGAAAATTTGCTTCAGATGTTCTATGGTATTCTCATTGAATTAACTTGACGGAATCTAAGTCCTCATTTTGGATGCAGTAATACCCAGAGCTCCTGCCCGGTCAAAGACGCTTCCTACAAGGGTGATAATTCACGGATATCATCCGGATGATACATCAAATGAAAGAGGAAAACTAATCCATCTACCTGATTCAGTTGAACATCTTCTAAGTATAGCAGGTGAGGAATTTTGAAAGATCGTAGCTCTTCTCGTACATTTTGAATTCAGCAACTCCCTTCAAACAATTTCATCTCCACTCATCCGCTCATATGAGATTTACCATCCTTTTGAATCAACGAGAAGATTACCAGAAAGGAATTATGACAATATTCAGAATCCTGTCTAACTATATTATTTGGTGGATGCAGAAAGAAAGTTTGGGAAAAGAGGAACCACTATTGTCATGGCAGATGGTTCTCAAATGGAGGATTTGGCTGCTCTACGAGAGAGTGATCGCTTGTATATTTTTTGAGAACGAACTCTTATACTATATAGAGGAAACAATGAAACAAAAGTCTGAAGATAATGTGTTGATAAGCCAAATCACTAGATGAATAAAAGTTGAAGCTGGCAGAAAATATCTTAAGCAACTCTCTGGAAATATCTTAAGCAACTTCTGTATCTCAACAGCATATATTATATTTGCACTTTTCTTTGTCTTATATAATTCAGCAGAGCTCTTGTCAATTTTGATCTGTGTGAGAAAGAGAGATTCCTCATGACATCATAAACTCAACAAGTACAGCCATACTTCCCATGGGATGCTTACATATATCAACACCTTATAGCTAGTGAAAAACACAGGGGGGGGAGGGCTAGGATTGCATTTTATTACTGTAAAATTTAGCCAACTTAAAATCTAGTTCCAGAAACTGCAGAAAACAAACTGTTAGTTTTTCATATAAAACAAGAATGAAAAAAGAGAGAGAAACCTTTATTCTGGTTTGGATCATGTGCCTAGTCCAGTCCCCTTTGTTTACATTGTAGTTTATATTGTGAGCACTTTAAGAATTTTTTCTAGTACAACTGGGATGATAAGCATAACAACGTGGTTTTCACTTTATCACCAATAACGAATGTCACAAGTTGGTTTTCACTCTGATCACCAACAATGAACATTCCTTTTGGTTTTTGATTCGGTCATCAAAGATATGTACCCATATAACTCTCTTTTCTCACTTATTTACTTCACCAAAATGAGATACTGTTATAATGCTTTCTGGAAGTACGGGAAAGCAATTTAGAGTACGATGTGTAGTTTTAGTCGTTGCCAAGCTTTCTTCTTATACCTTCTGTCTGAATCTTTCCCAAGTAAAATTATGACTGTTGGTTAGTCTCATTAAAGCTGCAACTTTTTAGCAAGACATATATAAAATAAAAAATTCTGCATCTCATTAAATAGTGAACACAAATAAAAACTCAACCTACATGTAAGATCGAAAAGGTGAGGATTTCTCAATTTCATGTCATCGTCAGCTTCAAACGTTGCTTCTTCACTGGAGTGTAGTAATTTAACCGAAGCTCTCTCCTTGGAATGATGTTTCCTTACTTGTTGGTGTACTATAGTCATTACTGTCTACCTTCCGCACAGGATTTCTATCTGCATTGGCTTGCTTTGAGTCTTGAATAAGTAAATTGGACCTTGTTCACTGTGTCCCATTCTAGGTTTGATCCCAAAAGCTTGTCATTACCGGGCTCGACCACCCTGATGAATATGAAATATTCATGTATTTTCTTAACTCAAGAAAATAAGATTTCAATAAAATTTCAAGAATATTACTTTTAATTCCCACATCTTTTTTAACATTTCTTGCAATAAAGAAAATTCAATGGAGTTAGAAATTATAACAAAGAGAAAAAGCATCAGCATAAGATGTCATTTTGTCGTAATCACCAAACTAGCAATACATGCAGCATTTATTCAGATTTTATAAGCTGTAACACTACAAATTCATGTAAAGTACCAAAAATTCAGTGACCTAAAAATATAAGACGATTCCAAAGTTTTTATTGCAATTGGAAAAGAGACTGAAGAAGTTTCAAGCATAAGCTTTTGGAGAGAGATAAGGAGAGAGAGAGAGAGAGAGTACCACTGACGGAGATCTTAGGGTTACGCTGATCTGATCGGAAGGATTAGAATTCTGATCGTCAATTTCAATGGCGGAAGTTTCCTTCTTCTTTGCCATTGTTGAGAAATTAGCTTACTACGGAGACCCTATTGGAGAAATGTCAGCGTTTTTTCATTGTCGTTTAATTTTCAGATCAAATTAACGGCTTTTTTTACTTTTAGCATGCGGCAAAAAATATTTATATTTTGGTAGCAAAAAAATATATAAAATTTATATAATTTTTATATATAATATACAGAATATATATATACAAAAAATATTTTTTTTTTGTCTATTATTTTAAAAACGGTAGCCAATCTTAACTTTTTGGACATGATGTGAAGAAAGCACGAGGCGCCAGCAAAATGCCATCTCATTTACACGATATTATGAAGGGAAAGTTTTTAACATAATTAATACTCTCTCGGTTCCAGTTTATATTACGAAAAAGGATCGAATATACTCTTTTACTGTCATCAATAGTTTAAAAAAAACTCCGTTATACTATTAGGACATCCTAATGTCTATCGTTATACTATTATGTGTATAAGCCCTTACTTTAACGGAAGTACCATGTGGCACGCGTATAACATCCGGACTGTTTTATAGATGCACCGACCCACCTATAACCCAACCGACCCTAACCCTATCTAAAACACGGTAGACCACCATTCTTTCACTTTGAAAATCAGAACCTGGGCATTAACTTATTTCATATGTTTCTCTTTTCCCCTCCCCTTCTTTGCAATTAATATTACACAATTGAAAATCATAATTCAGCACAAATCCAAGGCTTGCATAAACTTTCTTAGGCCACCAAAATGCAGCGCACTTTGAATTTTCTTTACTCAACTGTAACTAATCCACTGTTTGACTCAACCAAGAGAAAATTCGATAGGTGAAGTTTCATACTCTCTCTTAAAAAACTCTCTTCGTACATTAAAATTGTTGGCTACCTTATAAGCTTTTGTTCAGCGCGTCAGCACCACGCTCCACCTCCATGGTCCCATCTTACAGAGGCCAACCGACGCGTATAGATACTCAAAAGGATGCTACTGCTTGTGCGAAAAACCCTACAGAATCAATTCCCAAAAATTCTTCATATGCATCTACAATCACCACCGTCACTCCTCTACCTCCTCCCGAATTTAGACATTCAAGAGAGGTTGTTATTGCTCGACATACCCCGCACAATGGGATGCCAGCAGTAACTTTCAAGGCTACTGAATTTGTTTTAGAGAGGGTTAGGGTCGGGTTGGGTAGTTATACGCGTGCCACGTGGCACTTCCGTTAAAGTAAGGGCTTATACACATAATTGTATAACGGCAGGGATTAGGATGTCCTAATAGTATAACGGAGGTTTTTTTTTAACTATTGATGATAGTAGAGGGGTATACCCGATTACAAATAAAAATAGTTCATAGTATTTGTGTGATTATAAAAGCTTCTCATTAAGGGTAGAATTGTAAGTTTAAGATAAATTATTTTCAAATTTAAAAAAAAAGTCATTATTTTTTAAAAGGACAAAAAAGAAAATAGATTCAGAAGAAGTTTTCCCCAATCAATGGGAGAGATCAATGTGCGAATTTCCTTTTCAATCTACCTCGTGGTTGAGAGAAATGTGCCTGACTCGATCGGTACCACTCCAACTGGCTTGGCCGGAAGGGGCTATAAAAGGACGTGATTGAGATCACACTTCTTTTGACCTGGAGAGGAGTCTGACGTACTTCCAACACTCAAAGAATGCTTAAGAACTGGCCAGCAAACAAAGAGATCTGATGCTCGACTGCCTAAAAGAAAGAAACGAAGGAATATTTTTTTTACTTCATTTCTTATTTGAGAGAAGAGAATGATTTAAATAAATTTATTCATTAAGCAAATGCTAATTGAAAGAGGTTTTTGCTCATTTGGTGGATTCGGCCTCTTTCTTATCTCAAAATTGTATCAAACTCATTTGAACCCTTGGAGTTTATTCCAGACCTCACAAACAACTATATCAACATATATACATGCTCAATACTCAAATTGAAATGGAAATACACTAAATGAGAAGTTGTGGTGTTGCAACAAATATAATTTTTTCATGAGATTTTAGAGTGTAAAAAACTAGTTTTTACAAAGAAAAAAAAGGAAAGTTGTTAATTTTGTTCAATTAACTACACTCCTTATCAAAATTGTCACAAATGTTTTTTTTGGTTGCTGAGACGGAGAATTGCATTATTAAAAATTAAGAGATTATAGAAGAGTATACTGAAACGGACCGAGCTAATGTTAATTACATCAAAATTTAATTACATAAAAATAAAAGGAGATTTTGTGGGATGAACCCATTGTTGAGTTTTCAAACTTTGTTACAAATGTTGCACAACAATCAACGTAAATCAGTTGTTGTACATACGGTGTCTAGGCTAAAAACTCCAAAATAAATATCTGATTATGTCTATCTGCAAAACTATAAATTGAACATGCTTAAATTTCAAATACTGTATTTTACGTCCTAATTTATGCAAATCGTACAAGTTGAACAGTTGTAGTCTTAGGAGGTTAGTTATTTTCAAGCCAAAAAATGTTTTAATCGATACCAAAACAGAATGACAAGAGAATAATAAGAACTTAAGATAATAATATATTGCTTTGGGATGCGTGTTACAATGTACTGAATGAATTATCAGACTTTTTTTATATAGTAGAGGAATCTTACTTTAGGTACAATTTTATAAAAGGTAAAAATCTCTTGATTTGCTGATTGTCGGTTTCTTATTGATACGTGCTGAAATCACGATCGTAATATCCGACTAGTCACGGATATTTCGGTCTTCTGTTAGTTATCTCAACCATGTGAATCCGAGCTCGTTCTAGGCTAAGGCCAACACTGGACTCAATGTCCTGAAAGCAGACGTTCTGACCTCGAGTTCTAGCTTGGTGGGACTTCGAGGTCGATCTTCAATCCTTGGTTACCACGTTCCGAGTCCGATCTATTAAGTTGTAGGCAAACTCAATTTCGACCGTATACAACTACACTAAATAAGAAGTTAGTAGTATTGCAACTAATATTACTTTTTCATGAGATTTAGAGGGTAAAAAAGTAGTTTTTAATAAAGAAAAAATGGAAATGTTATTAACGTTGTTCAATTAACAACACTCTTTATCAAAATTGTCACAAATGTTACACAAAAATCAACGTAAACCAGTTGTTGTACATTCGGCTTCTAAGCTCAAAACTCCAAAATAAATATCTGACATGTCTATCTGCAAAACTATAAATTGAATATGCTTAAATTTCAAATACTGTATTTGTAATTTTTTTTATTCTTTAGACACATTTTAAAATATAAGACACTATTTTATTTTAGTACCACTTTTATAGTTTGAACAATTCAAGTTCATCATGTTGTTCAAATTTTAAAGTTTAACGTGATATTTAATTCTACGTCAAATGAACTCGTCAACAATTATTTTAATATTTTTCTACTATCAAATACTTGTTTTTCAACTAAGAATATTGTCCAAACACCTAAGCACAAAATTTTAATTAAAACTTAAACATTTTGTGAAATCAATTACTACATCATATAAAATAGATAATAGGGGTGTACAAAGAAAATCGATAAACAGTACCAAACCGATAATTCGAGTCAAACCGAAAAAAAAAATTTGATTGTGGTTTGGTATTGAAAAAATGAATCCGACTATATTTATAATGGCTTATTAATTAGCTATATTTGCTTTATGCAATTTTATTATCTTTATTATTGAATATCTTAGTATAATGATGTGACTTATCTCATATTATTGTATTATTTTCTTGAAAAATATATTATATAGTTGTTTCTTACTAGGATTAAAGAAATATTTGGTGCACAAGTTCATATTTTGTGTAAAAATTGCGCGAGGCACCCTATTTGGTCGCCCCCATTTAACTTATACCCGCTTTTTTAAAACTTTTAACTTGTACCCACTTTTTAAATAACTTCAGCTCCCATTTTTCTCGCTGAGCTGAAGTTCACCAGTTAAGCTGAAGTTTTGTCTTTGTAAACTGGGGAACTTCAGCCCCATATGCTGAAGTTGTTTTCTTTATAACTTGGGAACTTCAGCCGCGTATGCTGAAGTTCCCCATTTACAAAAGACAGAACTTCGGCTCTAGAGCTGAATCTCCAGTGTAACTGGGGGAACTTCAGCCCCGTATGCTGAAGTTTTTGTCTTTGTAAATGGGGAACTTCAGCATCGTATGCTGAAGTTGTTGTCTTTATAACTTGGGAACTCAACCCGTATGCTGAAGTTCCCCATTTACAAAGACAAAAAATTATGCTTAAGTTTTTGTCTTTGTAAATGGGGAACATCAGCCCCGTATGCTGAAGTTCCCCATTTACAAAGACAAAAACTTCAGCTCTAGAGCTGAAGTTCGCAAGCTACTTCAGGCCCGTCTACTAGAATGCTGAAGTTTTGCGTGATTGCCTTTGCTACTTCAGCCCCGCATGCTGAAGTTATGTGCAAAAGTGGGTACGGATGCAATTTCTTTTACAAAGCGGGTATAAGTTAAAACGTGGCAGAGGAAGTGGGTACGGATGCAAAAGCCCCATATTTTGTGCTATGAAGGCTTTATCGGGAAAAAAAAATAGAAAATCCGAAAAAACGAAAAACCCGAGAAAAACCGAGTTTGAAAAATTCGAATTTGTTGGTTTGGTATAGTTTATTAAATTAAAAAACCCGACACCATAGTTTGATTTGTTAATTGAAAAATTCGAACCAACTCGATATATGTCCACCACTAATGGATATATAGAACTATCACCTAAGGGTTGAATTCAAAGATCATGAGTTCAAGGCTTGAGAAATAAGAACAGGAAAAAAAAAACGGTATGGACCGTTACTCCCTTTGATAGCTTTACGTGGGAGGGAATTAGAATAATTAGTCGAGATAGTGAATTCCGGATACCAAAATAATTATAGGAAGACCGTTATACCAACATAATTATAGGGAGCGTTACTCCCTTTGATAGATTTACTTCTTTTATGATGGAATTTCGTTTAAGTTAATCACTTTTGAGATATGACAGAGAAAGTACCGAGAAATTAAAGACACTACTCTTTTCTCGGGGCCTCCTCTGTTTACGTGTTTTTCACTTTTCGTTCTTGATTTCCCAATTTATAAGATCGTCAATGCAATTTTCCCCTCAACGAAAGTGCAACAGCATAATTAGTCATAATACAACAACTCCTAACAAAAACTTCTTCATCATAGTAAGTTCTTATGAAGGTAACAAGTGATGATTCAAGAAAGCGACCATTTGGTGGCAAAGATGAATTTTCCACAGCCACAAAAGATGCCATATTCAGAATTGCATTTCTGACAGTTGTTGCACTTCTACAACTTCCATCGGAGAGAATAGATGGCAACCTAGTACCAACTATAATATTCACGAGAAAGCCTGCTATATTTCATGCATTTATTTTGTCTTCTGGTAGACAATAGAACTTGGTAAGAGTGGTTCTATTGTCTACCAGAAGTTTGGACCAGAGTGGTCCAAAGTAGCCTTGTATTGTCGAAAGCTGGTTGTATTTTCAATAGCAGTGGCTATGGGAGTATTTGCCTTCTCGAGTTTACTGTCATTTTACGATATTGAGATGGTGGCTGCACCAAATATCTAACTCTCTGGTCCCTGATTTATTCAATGGATTAGGCGAAATCTAAAGTGCAAATTGCTCTCACTCGTTGCTAGCTTGTGCTTATTTTAATTTCCTATATTTTAATCTAATAATATGGTGGGAAAACAAATAGGAGAGGCTTTGTATGTGTTTGTGAAATTGTGTATTTAAAGGAAGTAATCAAGGGGGAAATTTTGTGATGGACTGGTTAATAAGCATTGTTTTAAATCCATGGTGAATAAATGAATGATTCGTATATACTACTATAAATATAGTGTATGACTGCTTGAATGGATGGTAAGGGTCAATTATGGGATGTTGAGATCAATTTTATTTTGGCTTTAAAGTGTTAAGCAAAGGGCTACTGATGAATAAAAAAACTAATCAAGGGGGGAAAAGATGGACTGGTTAATAAACTATAGATGTACAACTTAATACATCTTTTCTTGGTGTGTAGTTGCTTTAGGCACTAGTTGACATCTCTTTTATACAGCAAAGCTGTGGTAGGTAGTGGTCACAAAAGGTAAAACAAGGTAGGTTGCAAATCCAGGAAAAAAAAAATGCCAACTAAGGAACAAAAATCACATTTTTAAGTAGGGGGACTGAGAACAATCAAATGAGGTAGTAATCCAAAATACAAGCAATAGGGCTTCTAGTAGAGAACCAAAAAGCCAAACTTAACACAATTCTGACTACTAATTCAAGGACAGAAAACCAGGACATAAAGTCCATTGTTTGGAGAAACAAGGATCAATACCACAACAACTAAACACCAGAAAACATCCAGAAACAACACCGGTAATTGAACTAAACGACCCTCAAACACCACTCCTTTTCTTCTTTCTCTTCCTCTTTCCAGCAGTCCTGCAGAACAGACTTTGGAGACCCACAGAAGGAACTCCTAGCAAACTTCTGGTAGACAATAGAACCACTCTTACCAAGTTCTTCTGGGCTCCATTCAGCAAGAGAGTAGCCCTTAACATCAAGAGAGCATGTATGCTCCAGTAGCTCAAGAGCAACATCAGCATGCAAAGCAATAGAAAATTCATCAGGCTGGAAACATGCCAGCACCCTCTTAACCAGCGACCCCAGACTCGAGGATTTAAAATCATATCCAACTGCTTCAAAGCTAGCATAACTAAAACCATCTTCAGGTGTAACATGAATAGTAGAAAGTGCAGCTCCTTCAATAGAATTCATGGAGTAACCACAAGGATCAAACTCGAAATCGCATATATCAGAGTTGGGAAGGATCTTCCTTATGCCGGATCTAATAGTCATTTGAGCTGCCGAGCTAGATTCGGTCTTGTAAAATATAGAAGCCTTCTCCCTATCCAAACTAGTCATGCACATCTCAAGAGTGTACACAGGGTTCTTAGACTGAGTAGGTCCAGCCAAGGCAGAGTAAACATGCCATTTTTGAAGTTTATCAGGACTGCCCAAAATCACAGCTTTGCTGCCTGAAGTAAGCTTTCCAAAGTAGCTATCAAGAACAGCAACTTCTTCAGAGAAATGACGATGAGGAAACGACTGCGCCCCAGGGAAAATGAAACTACCACGGGTATACTTCACAGCTTGTACTTCAAGTGAAAGGGTATCAGCCAACTTCAGGACGGCAGGAATTGAGAGAAGCAATTTTGTGGTACCACAGGTCTTGATGATTATCTTGTAAGAATAAATGAAAAGGCTCGACTCAGAGAGGACATAGGAGTCAACACACTCATTAGAAAGAGAATCAACTATGGTGCACTCAGCAGGTCCTAGAATCTCATCCAATTGTGCTTTTGACAGTGATCGAAGTCCTTTTCCTTCAGGATCAGCAAAAAGGCCAGGTTCAACAAATGAAATTTCAAGTCTCTTCTCATAACCTTCAAAGCCTATGGCAGAAACTGGTAATGCCACTTCCATGATGAAAATATGATCACAGCAACAAACGATCTTTTAAAGGAAATAGTTCACAGCCGAGAGCAAGAGCAGAAAGCAGCAGAAGAAGAAGGAAGAAATTGAGGAAAAGGAGTGAGGGTTTAACAACAAAAACAATTGACACAAGGAAATTTTTTTGGGATTTTTTCTTTTTAGTGCCAGGAGACACGTGCAGGAGAGAAGCTTAAGGAATGTCAGGATGGTTTGCGAGCGCACTGCACATATACAAAAATAAGAAAGTTGCAAGTGATCAGAATTATAAAATTCTTAAAGCTCATTTTCTAAGGTTCATAGCCAAAACAAATAAAATCCAGATACTTACGTTGGAGTAAGCAGCAGATCTGAACTTCTTGATTCCACCGTTTGGTCGAACGTCTTCAATACTGTAGCCAAGGGGTGCTTCGTAGAGTAAGGATTTACTACTAGACTTCTTACCACCTTTAGACTCCATTAGATCATTCACCTGGATCTGCCAATAAAAGAACTAAAACTTCAGATAGAATTGAAAGACAGTAACATAATAAGAGCAACTGTCACAATGGCAAAGTGCGAACAACAACAAAAGTTTCACTAGGAGTCCAAAAGGCCAGTCCAAAATGACAGAATGGGTCAGATGACCTAAAATCAAATGCATCCAATTATTACATACTGCAGATAAAGAATGCAAATGGCATATTTGTAAGTAGGATTTTCATCTGTAGTTTATGACATCATGCAGTCAGATGCCAATTGAAACTAGAAACAAATTAGATTCTAGACTGGTGATATCAAGAGCTTAAACGAAAAGATGAGTACATATTATCAGAAACCAAACCAAATACCTAATCAAGATTAAACAGTAAAAAACATAGATAATAACTTAAAGGCACCAAAATGTACTTATAAATGAACAGTTTAACTAGCACTTGTGATCAACTATCCTTAAACGAATTCTAAGAGGTGATACAGTTAAAGATATTACTAGAGCAATACGTATTAAGTGGACAGATACTTCATGTCAACAACAATACAACCATAGATCCCCATGAAGAATGAACAACAGAGTAGTATGACAAGCAAAAAACACATTAAATGGTTCACAATTTGATAATAACAATAAATATATAGAGAGAAACAGGAAAAAGAGGTGATAATTTGGAGCTTAGCAGCACTTAGAGCTGAACGAAATTGCTGAGCGAGATAGTTGGCCAAGATAAGATTTACAGAAATTGTGTCAGCTTACAACTACTTACTAGAGGGGATCAAAAGAGAGCAAGTACGCACATATTCTATGTTACCCTACATAAATTTTCTTTTAAGTCCTAAGATATGCAAACTTATAAATGAGAAAAATTGTCAGTTAAGCTCAAGGTTAAGTCGAGCAAAACTCCTATCAATGTGTACCATGTACTTCTACCAGAAACCATGCATTAAGATTAGGATACTGATCAGCAAAAACTGCAAATAGTACTCGTAGCAACCACTAACAGTTCAGTAAAAATTTAACATACTCGGTAATCTACAAAGCAAGCATCCTTTATACATGGCACACGTCTTATTGTTGTCATGAAATAGACACAGTAATTCCAATTTAATGCAAGTAGAAAGCATTTTATGTATCGGCCCAAAGAAACAACACAACTTGTTCAAAATATCTATTTAAAAAGAAAATCTTACTCAAAATCTATTTAACTGAAGAGGAAAACCTATTTTTTCAATAAGTATTTATTGATTCCTTCAGTATTTCTACAATGTAACAGTTTCTATTTTATTTTACTTTCCCTATATTTCCTGAATATCTCAATCTTGCTTTGGGAATTTGTTATATAAAAAAAACAGAATTCAGATTTTCAGGAAATATAAGGAAAGTTATATTGAGCACTGATATAAGCAAAATAAGACCCTTGGGGTAGAGGAAATGAAAACTATAGTAAAATCCTAACATGTTAGATCAACAACTTGAAAATCTACACTCCATGTATTATTTAGCCCATTATTATTTCTTATTCCATCTCTATTTTATTTTTCTGCAAAAGCTTTTAGAAAGTCCACTTGGAAATATTGAAGTTATTTAAACAATCTGTACATCATGATCTCTAGCTTTTCACAACCTCTATCAAAAGCACTACTCCTTCCATTTCAATGTTATGGTCTAAACATGCCATAACATTTAAAATTTACTTCCCTAAACTGTTTTCTCTTTAAAAAAGAAATGCTACATAAAATGGAATGGAGAGAGTACATAATAGCAAATAGCGTCAATTGGAATTTCAAAATATTAGAAATTAAGGAAATTCAAACCATAAAGAGAACCATTTGTTGATCCTTAAAAACCAAAAACTATTGTATCAATCTAAAATTTAGGTATTCATTATGTAGAAGTGAAAAAATAATCCAATTAATACTCGAACCATATACACAATCCACACCCAACAATTTCTTTTAATCAATTATATGCATATTCTCTACATGAAAATTAACCTAACAAAATACAGTGACTCCTACAATCAAAATCTATAACTGCAAAAGGCTCAAATAAAGGTTGCAGATCTCAAAGCATTTATATCATCCATTCTATCTACAAATACAACATTGTAGCCTATTATTCCAGAAAAATCTAAGGTAAATAAAAGACTTAAGAAAAAGAATGAAAATAACAGATTACTTACAATTGAGACAACAAGAGGAATGATTAAATAAGAATAGATAGAATAGTTACGATATCAAACTTTTTGAATTGGTTTAAAGCTGTCTATCACCGAATAAATTAAAATCAACCTCCAATAATCCTACATCAACGAAACAAACGAATCAGAAAACAAATTCAACAAAAATATTAACACAACAGAGATTAAAGATGAGAATCTTTTGAGAATACTTACAGGGAATATATGATTGTTAAATCAGAAAAAGAGAGAAACCCTAGAAAACTGTGGCGCAAGAACCAAATTCGCGTGAGAGGAGAAGATTTCACAGGATTCTCGTGAGAGGAAGTAGGAACAGAGAGGAAACGACCGGGTATTTATACAAACTACACTGACATATTTGCCCCCGTAATCTTACGATATTACAGTCGAGCCATCCAACTGATAAAATAGTTGACTATATTGCCCTGTAAAGTGGGTACCAATGGGAGGTGGGTATCAGATTCTTTAAAGATGTTTTTCATATTATTACATTCATTATATAGAAAGCACTGTATCGGCTTGTATTTTTTTTTCAAAAGAAATGCAACTTTTACTTTTATTTACTTTTTGTTTAAAAGATAACTTGCATTAATTAAACATATACGTACAGAGGTGTAAGAATATTGAAACTACAAAAGTTAAGCCACAATATTTATGAAATAATTTACTAAATGTTTATATAAAACGTTAAAAAAAATATTCACTTCTTTAAATTATAACAGTGTCATAAAACAAAATGGGTGAAGTAATTATTAAAAAAATAAGTTGAAAACAAATTTATCCTCATACATTTTTTTTGAATTTCCACTCAGTCTTGTAGGGAACTTGATTCGGATATGCATCGAATAAAGCTCATTAAAAAAGGAAATATTTGCTATTAGAATTTTTATTCACATAGCTCGAACTTAAGACTAGCAAATTATTTATATTCATCGGAAGGTCCACAACTCTCGGTGGTGTTCTCCCACATGATATATTTTTAATTTCAGTTCCAACTGATTGGCTGATAATTGATATGCTCTATGAGAAGGCGATGATGGAAATGGATGGGTGGGTAACATTGCAGACAAAAAAAAATTAGATTTTCCCTTATAGATAAGTGGCTTTCAGCATAGGGATGGCCCTTCTTTAATTAAAGGCTAAAAATTAAAATGATAAGGTTCTTTAAATTGGGTCAAATGGAAGGAAATGTAAGATCCAATTTGTCTTTTTACGTGAATCACCTTGTGGCCTTTTGTTCTCTCATGTCTCCAAAGGTTGGCTACTAGTTTTTCATATTCTTATTCTTCTGCAATTTCAGCCCTCCAATTTGACACATCATTGATTCACGTCTTCACGATGATGTTTGGGCACCATTATGTAATTAATAATAGTAGGTAGGGATGGCAAACGAGCGGTGCGGATAAAGAACGGATCGAAAACGGGTTATGAAAAAATGGATAAATTATCCGACCCGATACATATTTGATACAGATAGAAACGGGTTATGGCGGATAATATGGATAGCTATATTATCCATGGCTTCTTGAACATGATCATTTTTGGGAGAATAGAATAAGTATTCTCCCAAACTTGAAAAATCCTCAATTTGAGGTTTTACAAGTGTAAAAGATAAAACCAATAGTTATCCATTTAGAAAATGGATAATGTTGTTCTTATCCATATTTGACCCGTTTTTAAAAAGTTCATTATGCGTCCCATTTTTTATTGGATAATATGGGTGGTTAACTGTTTTCTTTTAACTATTTTGACACCACTAATAGTAGGAAACTTTTTCATGTAAACTGTTAGTGAAGTTGTGTTCAAAACTAGAAAATTAGAGAAGCAAAGAAACATTAGTTCAATAAATAAAACAGAAAATAAAAGTCCCGAGCCTAACAGAACACTGTATTTTTTAAGAAATTTAATTCTCTTACTGTTGCCCAAGGTTGTTGAATTAATCCCTCCCAGGATAAAAGAAAACAACTGTTATGTAATACTGGCAATAAAAATTACAGAATTTCGGAAAACTCAACAACGGAACAAATCACACTTGACACTTATGTTTTCTTTTGGAAAATAATACCTAGAGAAGAAGGGAAAAGTAACCGTTATGTAATACTGGCAATAGAACTTACAGAATTTCAGCGAACTCAACAAACGAAAAAAATCACACTTGACACTTATGAATACTTTTGAAAAAATAATATGTAGAGAAGGAAAAGTTTCAGATTTTTTTGTGTATAAAAAATAAGGCAAAGCGTCTAAATTTATAGAGAATGAAAGGGTAAGACTGAGAGGTGTAATACAAAAGATGCCTCTTTTATTTCCCATTCATATTCTTTAAGAAAAAAATCCAATAATCCACCACATGAAGGGGAAATGACAATATGTTTAAAAACATGCAAAAATTTGTATGATTCGCAAGTAAGGATTAATCACATCTGGATAAGTATGTTTCCCTTTGAACTTTTTGTAGTGGACATATGTCGAATATACTTGGTATCGATAGATTTGATATCTTCAAACCGCCGAGCTTTGGTGTATACCTTAACAACCATACAACATACAATCAACCCTTAACCTTCTTTAGTTCTCATTACTGTGTTCGTTTCAGTCATGAATACCGCCTGATTTCATAAGTGCATAGAGAATCGGCCTTACATAATTCTTCTTGAAGCGGCTAATATTTTACTAACATAGGTGGTTCCTAACCATGTTATCACGTAGATACACTATTTGATATACTATGTATCAAACTTAGAAACCATTAAAAATCCTTAACGCTTTATTCTTGGTACTGAACATTGTTTCATCACGAGAATGAACCAAAAAAATTTATTTGATAATGGCAAACTGTCATTAATGACTTTGTTTGATCTCCTTGAACCTAGATCTTGGGATCTTTAGTCTTCTAGGTAGAGTTACCACCACAATGACTTGTCTTAGGCTATAGTCACATTTCCCTCAGTGATCTTTCAACTATCTCTCTAGCTAGACCTTTTGTAAGTGATCCAACACATTATCACTTGACTTTATATAATCAATTATGATCATTTAGTTGTCTCACGGTTTTATATTTTCATCATATATCACGAGATTTTCTGTTGCATAACGCTCCCAACCCTTCCTATTACCACTTGACTATCACAATGTATGCATATAGGTGCCAACGATTTAGGCCAAAATAAATTTTCAAGAAATTCCGGAGCCATTCTGCTTCTTTACTGGCCTTATTTAAGGCTATTAACTGAGCATCCACTGTAGAGCAGGGAATGCATGTTTATTTGGATGATTTCTACGATACGACTCATCCACCGACTGTGAAATATATCCACTTGTTGATTTAGAAATAGTAAATCCGGCAATGTAATTTACATCACTATATCCCTCCATTATCGCATGATACGTATTGTAGTTTAAAGCATATTTTGAGTATATTTCAAATATCCCAAGACTCACTTCATTGTCATGACATTTCAATGCAAATTTTCTTATGTCATAGACTAATACATCTCGACTTTAAATTGCATATCAGATTATTGACTAGACTTAATGTAGCAATATTATATTCTATCTACAACTGGAATGGTTGGCAATGGTTGTGGCCACAATATTTTAATATTTAACACATTTCATAGGCATTCCGCCTTTTCTAGAAATTTTATGCTATTTATTCTTGTTCTGTGATAGAATACATGTCTATATGATGTGCAAATTATAGCATATTTATTCATGAGCAAATGCAACTTGCAATGAATTTTTGTCATTTTCATCGATTGGTTCACCATACTATAAACCAATATATATACATTCATGAACGGTCATGTCTATATAAAAAAGTAGACACACTTTTTCATGTAAATTCACAACCTTCTAAGCATTGGTGGCTTAGGCTCCCAAAATTTTGATGCCCAAAAAATATTAATAGTGGAGTATATAATTTGCTTAAGATAAAATTACAATTTGTAAAAAAAAGTATAATTTTCTTTATAAAAAAAATATAAGAGTGCAATATTACAACAACAACAATAATAACATCAACAAACTCAGTGAATTTCACAAGTGGGGCCTGACTACACTTGATATCTATTTTTAACAGTAAAATATTTTATAGCTTTGAATTAAATTACTCAAATATTTATTAGTAATAAAGTTTTTTACAACAAAATTCAAGGTAATATTGTCACAACCCTAAATTTACTAGTCATGATGACACCTCACCCAACCTGCTAGGTAAGCCAACTAGTAACTATCCAACTTCAATAATATTAACAAGACAATGAAACGAAAGTAATTTACTGAATCTTATACATTTCTCAAGGAATGATAGTACAAATCATGAGCTTCTAAGAATAGAATTTACAAAGCTGAAATGAAATAAATGCATCATCTATTTGAAAATTACATAAACAGAGTTTTATAGATCTAAAGCTACAACGAACAAGGGGCAGCTACAATCGGGACGCAGGTACATCTTCAATCCAGCTCCCATCGAACACAACAACATCAGCAACCAATATCTGCACGCAAGGTGCAGAAGTGTAATATGAGTACAATCGACCCCATGTACTCAGTAAGTAACAAACCTAACCTTAGGTTGAAAGTAAGTGACAAGCTAACACAAGGTCAGGTCCAATACCAATATTCTACAACAGTCCATAATAATATAGTACAAGTAATAAACGAGGTATCTCAAAAATAAAATGCTTAGTTCGTTTATAGTTCCCAAAAAATAGGCATGCTTTTCAAGTATTTTAGTGAAAACCTAAATCTTTTACCGAAAATGCCAAAATATGAGTAAGTTTGAAAACTGTGGTTTTTCACAAAAATCCTTTCAACAATAAGTAAGATGTTTCATTTTCAGATAGCATGAGGAAAGTACGTCTCTATGCCTACATGTCAAGATACAGGTAAAATCATAAATGTCCCCAAAATTGGGTAGCAGAAGGAAATGCATCTGATGCAATACTAAATTGCATAGTCTAGCATGTGATATACCTTACATTTGAGGTGCTTTAATG
>ML321897.1:0-38446 GCA_005239505.1 Nicotiana paniculata | reverse complement strand
TGAATAGAGCATGGTATATGTGAGTCGATTATTGAGGCGAGGATGTCACACCTCTGTGCTTGAAATGTTTTAAATATTCTTGGTATAACATGTTAAGAGATTTGCTTAAAAAGTTGTGTACATGAGTGTAGTTTGATTGCTCGAGGACGAGCAAAGGTTTAAGTGTGGGGTCTTGATGCGAGACTAAAATGCATAGTTTAACATGTGATATACCTTACATTTTATGCGCATTAATGATAAAATTACACTTGTTATGTCCTTAATGGAGTTTATTTCATGTGTAGGTGAAGTGGAGATGGAAACGGAGCTAAAAGGATGCAAATACGTCGAAATATACGTGAAAGGAGACACCCGGGCGATAGCAAAAGGATGCAAGTTATTTTAGATTTTATTCTTATGAATTTGTTTGGCTAATTTCTTGTGGAACCCGTTGGACAATAAACTTATTGTGATATTAATATAGCTTTGATTGGTTGATTAAACTCTATTTGTTCAACTACGTTCTTGTTGTAGTTGATTGAAGGGCCCTCAATTAGCTGTGCCTATTTATTATGTATCTACTTGAGAGAGAGTGCATATTTAGGTAATTGTTTGAACAACACCACTCCCAGAGTATAGACGAAAGTCATAACCGAGGGTTTAGAGGTTGGATTAGAGATAACGATACTTCGGGTGCAATCTAAGTGAACTGTAATGCAATCTAGCTAGCGTAACTTGAGAGAGTGCGTCTAGTAAATTATCATAATTACTTGAGAGAGATTTATGGTAGATAGAGTGTTCATGATTGATAGAGATAACTAATCAAGCTATACGAAGTATCCGAGAAGTAAGTTCACCAGCGGGGGAAACCATAACCTTAGATTTTTATTACAATTGTTTATACCTTAGCATAGTTAATCTTTAGTTTTAATCTTTAGTATTAGTAATTTAAATAACATCAGGTGACAGCTGAGTAGTATTTTAACAGCTTGCTTGATACGTCAATTCCCTGTGGGATCGACTCTGGGCATAATACCCCAGGATTATAATTTCAACGCCCGCTTAGTCTTCTACAAGACATAGTTGAGCGTGATCACCAACCATTCGGGATATTTTACTTCCCTACTGTACCCTATTTTGAGGAGTTTTTTACCTCGTCCTTGTGAATGCATGTTTTACCTCGGACTGAGGTCTTCTTTTTTGCTTTACCGGTTTGAACCTGGAATCTACGCGTAGTCGATGGGTGGTTATTTCCAGCGGGATCCCTGTCATGTCTAAATGGGACCAAGAAAAGCAATCAATGTTGTTAATAAGAAACTGAATGAGTTTTTTCCTGAGTTCGGCGGTTAATCCCGTTCCCAAGTATACCTTTCGATCTGGGAGATGTTCGATCAAAATGGCCTATTCAAGCTCTTCGACCGTCGACTTTGTTGCATCCGATTCTTCGGGGGAAACGAAGGTTCGAGGAGTGAGGAAGTCTTCTTCATCATCCTCGTTTGATTGCTCACAGAATACATGTCCTTCGGGGACCTGCTTATCTTCTAGCTTCTCTGAGGTGGGGGGTATCAGTGTTGGTGCCATGTCGTGTTCCGCGAACATCTCCTTTGCCGCATGCTGCTCTCCATACATTGTTCTTATACCATCTTTTGTTGGGAACTTCATTATCTGATGAAGAGTTGATGGTACTGCCCCATATTGTGTATCCATGGCCTTCCAAGCAAGGCATCGTATCTCATGTCACCTTCGATGACATGAAACTTGGTGTTTTGAACTGTACAGGACATGTTGACCGGGAGGATGATTTCCCCCTCAATTGCTTCACTTGCCATGTTGAATCAATTGAGGATACGAGAGGTGGGTATGATCTGATCGAGCAGTCCGAGCTGCTCTACCACCTTCGACCTGATTATATTGGCCAAACTACCTAGATCCACAAGCACACGTTTAATTTGAATTTTATTTAAGAGAAAGGAAATTACCAATGCATCATTATGCGGTTGAGACAAGGCCTCGAAGTCTTCTTCACTGAATGTAAGAGCGTCCCGGGGTATATAGCTCGGAGTATGCTTTTCTTTTGCGACGGATACTTTGGCCTGTTTGAGCATGGGCCCTTGTGGGATGTCGGTTCCTCCAACGATCATATGAAAGATGTGCTGAGGTTTTTCTGGTTCATTCTTTTTGCTTGCCTCTCTTTCTCGAAAGTGGTTCTTGGCTCGATTGCTGAGGAATTCTCGAAGGTGCCCTTTGTTGATCAGCCGGGCCACCTCCTCTCGAAGCTGCCTACAATCCTCGGTATTATGACCGTGAATGCCATGGTATTCGCACATCAAGTTGGGTTCCTTTGGGAAGGATCCGACTGTGCGGGCTTTGGCCTGATTTTACCCATAGCTGACACAATGTCCGAGACATCATTGTTGAAGTTGTATTCCGACAATCGGGGTGCCTCCAATGTCCTTGGATGCCCTCAATCCCGATCCTTCTTATGAGTCCCTAGGAATTGTGTCCTCAATATACTCCCTGATCATTTCGAGGTGTATTCCGCCTCGAAGTGTCTCTTCGATCTTTGACGTATGGCTGATACCTTTCTCTGATTAATCTCGACTCCCTTTCTGTAAACCTCTACTCCTTTGTTAGGAGCCTGCTAGGATATACTGAGCCCGAAAGGGCTCCTAATTGGTCGTCTTCGGACCTGATCTTCGATTGATACATGTTGTGTACATCTGCCTAGGTCATGGAGGGATATTCGAACAAGTTTTGTTTTAGCTGCTTCGAAGCTATCGAGCTTCATTCATTCCGACCTTGAGTGAAGGCCTGCACTGCCCAGTCATCGGAGACCGGTGGTAATTCCATTCACTTCATCTGAAAATGAGATACGAATTCTCTTAGCATCTCATTTTCTCTTTGTTTTATTTTGAAGACATCAGACTTCCTTGTAGCGACCTTGATGGCTCCGGTATGTGACTTTACAAAAGAATCTGCTAGCATGGCAAATGAATCCATTGGGTTTGGGGGTAGGTTATGATACCACATCATGTCCCCCTTTGACAGTGTTTCCCCAAATTTTTTCAACAAAAGACGGATTCGATCTTGTCGTCTTTTAGGTCATTCCTTTTAACAGCACAAGTATAGACAGTAATGTGCTCATTGGGGTCCGTGGTCCTGTTGTACTTCGGAATATCGGGCATCCTAAATTTTTTCGGAATGGGCTTTGGAGCAGCACTCGACGAAAATGGTTTCTGCACGAACTTCTTTGAATCTACACCCTTCAGAATCGGGGGTGTGCCCGGGATCTGATCAACCCTCGAATTATAAGTCTCGATTTTTTTTTCGTTGGCTTCTATCTTCTTTTCTCCTGATTCAATCCTCTTTGTGAGGTCCTCGAGAATTTTCATTATGGCGGGGTCAATTGTTGACCCGTTATTGCTTGACTTCTCTGGTGCCTGCTCGACTCGAGGAACCGTTATCTGTGTTGCTGTGCTTGGAGTCTTTTGTTGACTTTGCAACTGAGCAATAGCCATTTGTTGTGCTTGTAGCATCCCAAAATGACTTGCAGACTAACTTCTCTTTCTTCTCGAACTGGAGTTCTTTGCGCTTCGTGTTTGTCTCCTCCACGTGCAACTTCCGTCTATATCAGAACTAACGTCAACATGCACAGCGTTGTGCAAGCCCACATCAACGGGGATTTGTGTTGGTTCCACCCCAGGGTTTTGCAGTGGTACACCGGCACCTGAAGCAGCTGCACAGTTCTCTCCATGGAGTTCAAGACCGTTTTTTTCGTGTGCATTCACTGAGTTAGACATCTTTTGACCTGAAATCAAAGATTCTTGGACAAGAAAAAGTGTGAAAGATAACTTGTGTTTTCAGAAAACCAACACTAAAACAATCACTATTATTTTTAGCCCCACGATGGGCGCCAAACTGTTTACTGTGAAAATAGTATTAACAATTATATTGGATTGTGTGGTTCTAAAAATATGTGATTTATTTCAATACTAGTTGTTAGGTAATAGATACTAAATGTAAATAAAGAGAGTAAGATATGAAAACCAAAATTAATGCAAGGTTGGGCCTCGAGCTTGCTGAAATGGGACCTCGAGGTCGAGTTATGATGCTAAATGATGAAAGATCAATGGAGAAACATTGATATTAGGGGCCTCGAGGATAGCCCTTTATGGTTGATATTGAACAGTAAACGTAGAACAACAAACGAAGAACAATAAATGAAGACAAGCAATGAATCTATAGAACAATTATTGAGCACGTTTAGGCAAGTAAGGCAGAGAATGTTCTATTGTATTGAATATTATGTGTGTTGCAAAATGACAGGGTCCTCTTTATATAGGAGGAGGGAATCCCAACATAGTACATGTATCATTATGACAAGGTAATGTTATTGGTGCAGCTGTACAATGGCTCAGTACGAACTTGTATTATTCTTGCAGACTTGGTCAACTCTAATCTCGTGTCCTTGGGAATTTCCCGCCTTTCCATGACGGTCTTCAATTTTTATCCTGCCTCGAGGTATGACGAACCTTCGATATATTGTCTCGAGGAATGCACCTCGATGGCGATCCTTAGGTCGTGCTCCGATCCCATCGAGACCGGGCTTGGAACGCCATAGAAACCTTAAATTCGGTCTTCCCCGATTTTACCGTATACAATCATCACTAATCCAACCTATGGAATTAAAATTAGATCTTCAGTAAAGAATATTTGTGCTTTTGATGCTTTCTTATCTCTTATTGAACCTAAAAATGTTGCTGAGGATTTGCAGGATGCATACTGGGTAAATGCAATGCAAGATAAACTCAACCAATTTGAAAGGAGTCAAGTTTGACATCTGGTACCTAGATCCTTGGATAGATCAGTAATTGGCACTAAATGGGTCTTCAGAAACAAAGTTGATGAAGATGGAACACTTAAAAAGAACAAGGCAAGATTGGTGGTTCAAGGATATAGTCAGGAGGAAGGCATAGAGTATGATGAGAATTTTCTCCAGTAGCAAGACTGGAGGCTTTAAGACTTCTCATAGCCTTTGCTGCTTATATGGAATTCACTCTTTACTAGATTGATGTCAAAAGTGCCTTCCTAAATGGCTATCTAAAGGAAGAAGTGTTTGTCAAGCAACCTCCGGGGTTTGAGAATAAGGAGAAGCCTAATCATGTGTATCAACTTGACAAAGCACTATATGGACTCAAGAAAGCCCCTAGAGCATGTATGAAAGACTATCAAAGTTTTTGCTTGAGCATGGCTACAAGAGAGGTAAAATTGATATTACTTTATTCTTGAAAGAAAAAGGTAAAAACCTCTTGGTAGTTCAGATATATGTGGATGACATAATCTTTGGAGAAACTACTGATAAGCTAAGTAAAGAGTTTGCTGAAATAATGGGGAGTGAGTTTGAAATGAGCATGATGGGTGAGCTTAATTTCATCTTAGGCTTACAAATAAAACAAAATTCAAATGGAACTATATTCCATCCGCAGAAGTATGTAAAAGAGTTGCTTAAAAGGTTTAAAATGGAAGATGCAAAAGAAATTGACACTCTTATTGCAACAACTACAAAATTAGATATAGATGAACTTGGTTCATTTGTTGATCAGAAGTTGTATAGGGTAATGATTGGCTCATTATTGTATCTCACTGCTAGTAGACCTGACATTGTTTTCAGTGTAGGATTTTGCGCAAGATTTTAGGATAACCCAAAGGAATCACACTTGACTGCTGTCAAAAGAATTCTGAGATATCTCAAAGGCACTACTGATATTTGTCTTTGGTATCCAAAAGGTATTAACTTTAATCTTGTGGGATACGTTGATGCTGACTATGCAGGATTTCTAGTGGATGGAAAGAGCACTTCAGGTATGGCACACTTTCTTGGTTTATGCCTTGTGTCTTGGGCTACTAAGAAGTAGAATTTTGTGGCTCTTTCTACTACTGAAGCTGAATATGTATTTGCAGCCTCATGTTATGCTCAGTTATTGTGGATTAAACAGCAATTGATGGATTTTAGAGTTGATGTAGGATGTATCCGTATCTTCTGTGATAACACTAGTGCTATTAGTATGACAAAGAACTCCGTTCATCAAAAAAGAACAAAGCACATAGATGTTAGACATCATTTTTAAGGGATAATTATGAGAAGGGATTGATCACTATTGAGTTTTGTGCTACTGATAAACAGATTGCTGATATCTTTACAAAAGCACTGAGTAGAGAGCATTTTGAAAGGAACAGGTTACTATTAGGGATGATTAACATCACCTGATTGAACCAGTTCAGAATGTAAATACAAAAAAAATTATTTGGCTAGAAAGTTTGAAACTTGTGTAAATAATCAGATTACAATTGCTCAGTCTCATACTGTAAAAAGTATACTCTTATGCCATGTTTTGATATGACTCACTGATCACTAATGGAAATTTTTCTATCTTTGCAAATTGGGGCTTGATCAAGAGGATTCTTAAGTGATGAACCTGGTTCATTGGTGCTGGTTCATCTGAAAGGCGAGGTACGTGGTCTACACTCTGCTCACTTTGAAATATTAATAATTAAATCATGAATAGAACTCTACCCAAACTCAAAAACTTTTCAAAGCTTGTACTATAAATTTGAACCAGTTCCGTCCAAACTAAGAATCCCCACCCAATTAAAACACCTAGATCCTAAGGGAGCCGTAACCGTCATTCCTCACTAACCAAATACATAAGTGATTAGACTTCTATTTGACCCAAAAAGGTTGTCGTTGTGTATTTATTACCCTTCCCCTTTAAATACCTCATCATCACTTCTGAAAACCTCTCATCATATCTATAACCGTCGAAACCCTTCCATCTATCTTTGCTTTAAATTTTAATCCAGATTCTTCCCTTCTATCTTCAACCAAAATTGAAAATGTTTAATCCCTGGAACAACCCTGGAACTCCTCCACCCACTACTCCATCCTCGTCTTCTTCCACAACCCCTCAATACAAATCTACCCCTCAACAACCAAGCACCACCTCCCTTCAACCTAGCCCTACCATTCCTCAACCTAGTCCTAACCCTGAACCCAGAAAAAAAGAGGGTTAAGATGCTTTCTAAAAAGACAGTGGCCATAGGATCTTTAGCGAAAAAAACTAAATGCCAAACTTCAAGCAAGCCAGGCTCAAGAATCAGAAAATTCAAGTGATTCCTTTAAGTCATCCACTGAGGGGGGAGCAGTACGATCCTTTTATTCTGAACAGGTATCATTTGTACCAAAGATCACTTCTGAGGCTGTATCTGAAATAGCTGAGAACTTAGAAACCAGGTTTGTCTTAGTTGGGTCTGTGAAGGATGTGGAACTAACGGAGGCGAGAAGAATAAAACTGAGAAAGAAAAAGAGGGAGAGGGGTAAGGTGTGAAGAGAGGGGAACAAGGCAAGAATCTGCAAGAATGGCTATTTGTGGAATGCAGCCAGAAATTGGAGAATAAGGAGTCAAAAAGTTAAGGGGAAGTGAATCAGGAGAAGCGGCTGAAGGGATAATAAAACTGGGAAAACATGCAGATGAACCTGGTTCATCTACTGAGGAAACCCTGGCGGATCTTATGAAAAAGTTGGGTGATAGTTACAATCAAAAGAAAAAAAGAACTCCCAAGGCTCAAACTTCTGGAACAGCAAGGGCAAGTAGGAAAAGGAAAGCCACTCCTTCAGAGAGATCTGAAATTCCTCTCTCAAGAGGAAGAACCACAAGAAGCAGGCTGAAGCAGAGTGAGGAGGAGCTACAAAGAGCCTTGGAGGAGAGTAAAAGAAAAAAGGTTGAAAAAGGAAAGGAAAATATTGCTTAGCCTGTTGAGGCTGTGGAGGTTGATGAGATAGACCCAGTCCTTCAAAGTGAAAAGGTGGCTGAGGTCGAGGTTCAGACCCCAAAACCAAAGAAAGATAAGACTTCCTCAAAGAAGTCTCCATCTGTCTCTACTGAACCCTCAACCTTGGCCAAGAGAACCAGGTCCGCAGTAAAACCTAAGAAAGTGATAATTGCTAAAGAAGATAACTGGAGTGAAGAAGAGGCAGTTGAGTCTGATGGTGAGAAGTATAAGCTGACAAAGTTTGGAAAGCGTACAATTCTGAAGGGAAGATTGTTGAAAGACTTCGATGAAGCAGGCATGATCCTGTTGTTGGAGAAGCTGGAAAGGCAGGGCTGGAAGGACATGGTCCTTCAGTTAGATGGGAGATTGGCCAGGAATGAAATTGTGGAGTTTATGACCAACGCTGAGATTAAAGATGGCAGAGTCACTAGCTTAGTGAACGGGATCCATATTACCTTTGATGACAAAGAATTAGGTGAAATACTAGGCATTCCCTCTGAAGGTTGTGATGACTACACTAGGAAAAAACGGCCAAGTCTAGATGCTCTTCCAAATGCCCTGATGATCAGAAGGAAATTATGCGACAATGAGGAAGAGGTTAAACCTAAGGCAGTCTAAAAAAGTGAGATGAAGCCCCCACACAAAGTGATCTTTGAATTTGTCAATAAATGTGTGTTTCCACAGAAGTAAAGGAGGCACATTGCTAATTACATGAATTTAGTGCTGATGGAGTGTCTGGACAGTGGGAGGCAAATAAATTGGCCTTAGTTAATCATTCAGCTGTTGGATAGAGTTGTAAATAGCTTCAAAGCCGACGCCATTCCATATGGCTTCATTCTCACTTCTGTACCTTCTCACTACAAGGTGCTACTAAAGAAAGCGGAGATGGCCACAAGCAAGGACCACTTTGGAATAAATACTCTTCTGGATTATGACTATGTGGTAAATGTCATCTCCAATGAACCTGGTTCATCGAAGAAGACACCTGTGAACAGCAAAGTCTGAACCCTTGTACAGGAGAGTGGGGCAAAGGATGCAGAAACAGCACAACTGAAGAACCGACAGGCGGAGGTTGAATATGAGAGGAATGCTCTCAGAATTTAGCTTGCTAAGGAAAGGGAGAAGAATGAGGAACTCTTCAAGATATGTTATCTCTTCTCCAAGCCAAAGACCAAGCCTCTAGCCCTTCCAAGCCTTAGTATCCTAAGCTTGCCTTAGTACATCAGTGACCAAGATTCGGGACCTTTTCTTATTTTTGCTCATGTTTTTAACTGTTTTTATTTCATTGTGTGGATTGTGGAAGAACTGTACTGTCTATCAATGAAATCTACAGCTTTTTTATCTTATTCAGTGTCTCTATTTCTTTGATAGTTTAAATTTCAATTGATTATTGATGATTAATCCATGATTGCATATGCAGTTTCCCAAGCGGCCATGAGTAAGTGTTAAAAATTTGGGATTCACACAATTATTTTTGCAACTTTTCGATGATGCCAAAAGGGGGAAGACAGGTTGTGCTCTGAACATGTGACATTTATAACCTAATGAACCGGATTCTTCATGATAAATTCTTAATACCCTAATATGTGTCAATGTCAGACTAAGCCAAAACAGGCCTGAAGCATAAAGTTTGTCATCACCAAAAAGGGGGAATTTGTTGGCCCAAGAAAGGAAATAGTTTTTAAGATTGATAAAGGAATTCAGTAATGAACCAGATCCATCACAGGTGACAAAGACACGAACAGAGTCAAAGGCACGTGAGATGCACATGCAGGAGATAAACGTATTTCTGGTGAAATTGGGATACCTCCTGATCGAAAAGTCTGCAAAAATAATAAGGAGAATGACTCCTTATTCAGTAAGAACAGAATCTAAGATGAGGAAGGATTTGAGGAGTTGAGATTAACTAGAACTCTTCCACCAAGGAAGAGTAGCATTAAAACTCTAGTTAATTCCTTATCTACTAATCCTATATATTGCAGATTGTTCTTATTATGCAGTGACGCACAAAAGCAGAAATTTATCAAGAATTGAGAGCATAGTTCGTGAAGAAATTTTGCAAGCAGTTCGAGTCAAATTGGAGAGTGCGAATCTGCAGCTACTTGAACCAGCTAGAAGAACCAGTTTCAACTCTTGTCTTTTAGTCTAGTTTATTGTAGTAGGTGGTCTAAAATTGTACCTTTGTCAGCTTTATTTTAAAGCGTCTGTAATAGGTACTCTATGTTTCAAGTTAGAGTTAACTTGGAAGTTTGTCGCAAATAGCTAGGCTAGTTTGCTACAAGGGATTAGAGGTAATCCTAGGTTTACAAAAGAGTCTTTTGTAAATGCTATTTGGCTCATTGTGTTAGTAAGAGTTTTGGGAAAATCCTACTGTGAAGTAGGTCGTAGTTTTTCACATTTTGAGCCGGGTGTTTTTCACGTAAAAATCTCTATGTTCTTTATTTTCTGTACTTATTATTCGGCAACAGTAGTAGTTAGAACACATAGAAGAACCAGGTCCTTCTATATTCTGTGCACGCGAAAAGTTGGACATATCACCCCCACCCCTCCCCTCTTGTATGATATTGACGCAGATAAACATCACGGCGGGTTAGGGTTCTTCAGGGGAGAGTAGAGAGGATTTAGGGGCGGCGGGTAGGTGAAAATGGTTAGGTTTTGGGCGGGTTTAGATAATTAAAGAGAGGGGTGAACGGGAGACGTTGATCTTGAGAGATCAACGGCTGGGATTAAAGATGAATGGGGAGGGTTGGATAAAATGGGTACCGACCGGGTTTTTTGGGTTAAAGGGGTTATTTGTTTGGGTTGGGGTTATTGGGCTAGGTTATAGTGGTTTTGGGCCATTATTTGGTCTGAAATTGTTTAGAAATAGGGGCTAGTTTTTAAATACCCAATAATTATTAAAAAATAATTTATAAAATTAATTAATAAATAACAAAAATATCATTTGTACACTAAAATGATTAAAATAATTACTTAACATTAAAAATATAAAAATTCAATTTTTGCACAAATAATGTAATTATAAGTATATACTGGCTATTATTGTAAAATGTGCAATTTATCTTTAAATGTAAATGTAATTATAGTAAATGCACCAAAAATATTTAAAACCTAGTATGGATATAAATGATGAAGTTTAAAATATGGGAATAAATTGATTTAAAAATTATAGAAAATAGGAAAAATGCGTGTATGTGTTTATAAATCACATGATGATGCATATGTACTATTTTGAAAGTATATATATATATTTAAAAAATATGAGGAAAAATTGGGCATCAACAGCTGCCCATTTTTACCCTGGAAGGATGAAAGAGTTGCCGGGTAAGGAAATAATGACCGATTTTGACCGAATAGGGTGATTCTAAAGGTATAAGTCGCGGTCTGGCTTCTGAGCTGCCTACATATCCCTGGTTTTACAGGAACCAGGCCGTGGTGTAGTTCTGAATCCAACGGTGGAATGAACCTGTGGAGTTATTGTAAGAGTGGACAAAATATTTCGAGTTGGACGATATTGGGATATATCAGGGAACAGTTATGGACACTTGAACGGGAATGGGTAACGGACGGTGGTCGGTTATGTTTGGAATAATTGAAGGGTATGAGTATTGAATGGAAACTGGAGCGAAGATTGCTCCTGTTAGGATAACGGTTACTTCCTAGATCACCTGCAAACTCAAAATATGATGCATGCAAATATATATGGGTTATTGCATATATTTAAACATGATGCAAATTCCCTTTGGACCATGGAGATTGTCTTTGGACGGTAAGGATGACGTCCTTAGACCATGATGTCTCGGGCCATGAATTTTGCGGTAAGGGATTCACAGGCCATGAAATGATGTTCTCGGGCTATGAAGATGGTGCCTCCGAACCATGATGCCTTTGAATAATGATGTGTAGGATTAAGAGATCCTCAGGCCATGGCATGGTGTCTTCCAGCTATGAGGATGATGCCTTTTAACTATGACGCCTTTGGACAAGTTGGATATAAGTTAGCCCATGAGATGCAGAGACATGATGCCAGAGATAATAACAAGACAGATCTTAGTTTTGCGTAGAGTTGGGAGCAGAGCTTAGTCCCGAAAGAAGAGAATAATGCAAGGTTTGAAATAGAGCAACATTTGTGTTTATGCAAAGAGAGACAATGCTTAGTCTCGTGCGGGGAAGGCAGAGCTTAGCCTTATGCAAATAGGGAGGCAGGACTTAGCCTCAGGCAAGACTTAACACAGTGCTTATTCTCATGCAAGGAGAAGGCAATGCTTAGCCTTATGTAAATAGAGAGGCAGGGCTTAGCCTCATGCATGGAGAAGGCAATGCTTAGCCTTATACAAATACGGAGGCAGAGCTTAGCCTCATGCAGGATTTGAGACAGTGCTTAGTCTCATGAAAATGTAAGGCAATGCTTAGCCTTATGCAGATAAGGAGGCAGGGCTTAGCCTCATGTAGTATTTGAGACAGTGCTTAGTCTCATGCAAATGTAAGGCAATGCTTAGACTTATGCAGATAAGGAGGCGTGGCTTAGCCTCATGCAAGATTCGATACAGTGCTTAGTCTCATGCAAATGTAAGGCAATGCTTAGCCTTATGCAGATAAGGAGGCAGGGCTTAGCCTCTTGTAGGATTTGAGACAGTGCTTAGTCTCATGCAAATGGAAGGCAATGCTTAGTCTTATGCTGATAAGGAGACAGGGCTTAGCCTCATGCAAGATTCGAGACAGTGCTTAGTCTCATGAAAATGTAAGGCAATGTTTAGCCTTATGTAGATAAGGAGGCTTAGCCTAATGCAGTATTTGAGACAGTTCTTAGTCTCATGCAAATGGATGGGTAGAAAATAAGAGCAAAGTATTCTTAGCTGGAGATATATTTATGCCTGGCGGTTCTGCCGTTATGACGATACTTGTGGTTATGACCTATTCCTGCATCCAAAGAAATAATTATGAGGTTTGCGGGGAGGTTGGTTCGTGCCTTTGTCTTCTTGCTTTGTTCCACTCTGCCCGAGGATCCTGTTCAAGTCACTATGGGTAGTATTTGGCTAAAAATAAAGTTTTCAAAAAGCATGCGTGTATGGTTTCCAAAACATAGTAATATGCAAATTAAGAAATCAATTAGATGAACCAGTGTCTGTGATGTTATCAGAGACATTGCAACCTCCTTGCCATAGAATTTTGAGGGTCCTCCTCAAAATTCTGCCCCAGTTATCTAAATGAACTTCTGGCTACTCCACATGCAGTGTCGTTGGCTGAACTTTCTTCGGAATTTTGAGGGTCCTCCTCAAAATTCTGCCCCAGTTTCTGATTGCGGGGAGAATGGAAATTTTATTGAATTTTAATCGAAGACACAGGGCTGCCTATGTATCCCCTCTTAAATGAGAATCATGTCAAGAGTAGTTCAATTACATCATATGAAGAAATGCAAACAATTTAAACATAGTATCTTTTAATTGCATCTGAATTGATGGGCTTTGGCCAGATTTCTCTGTCCATCCCTGCGAGTATGAGTGCTCCTCCTGTTAGCACACGGTGAACCTTATAAGGGCCTTTCCAGTTGGGTGAGAACTTTTTTTTGTCTTTATCTTGATGAAAAGATCTGTTTCAACACCATGTGCCCCGGTGTGAATTGTCTCGGTTTGACCCTTTTGTTGAAGGCTCTGGACATCCTGTTTTGATAAAGCTGACCATGACACACTACATTCATTCTTTTCCCATCTATGAGGGCTAATTTCTCATAGAAGCTCCTTATCCATTCTGTGTCACTGAGTTCGGCTTCTTGTATAATTCTCAAAGAAGGAATTTCTACCTCGGTGGGGATGACGGCTTCAGTACCGTAGACTAGCAAATAAGGAGTTGCTCCTGTTGATGTGCGGATTGTGGTACGGTATCCTACTAAGGCAAATTGTAACTTCTCGTGCCATTGCTTGTGATTCTCTACCATCGTCCTTAGTATCATCTTGATTTTCTTGTTGGCGGCCTCCACGGATCCATTCATTTGAGGCATGTATGTTTTAGAGTTCTTGATTTTGAAGGTTTCACACATAGATTTCATCAAATCACTATTGAAATTGGTAGCATTGTCGGTGATGATGGACTCCGAAACCCCAAATCGACAAACAATACGATCCCTGACAAAGTCTGCAACAACTTTCTTGGTTACAGCTTTGTAGGATGCAGCTTCAACCCATTTTGTGAAGTAATCAATGGACACTAAAATGAACTTGTGCCCGTTCGAAGCAGTGGGTTCGATTGGATCGATGACATCCATTCCCCGGACAGCAAAAGGCCAAGGTGCACTTGTTGCATTGAGTTTGTTTGGTGGCACCTGTATCATATCTGCATGTATCTGGAACTGGTGGCATTTTTGGACGTACTGGATGCAGTCCGTTTCCATAGTCATCCAAAAATATCCGGCCCTGAGTATCTTCTATCTAGGATGAAATCGTTCATATGTGGGCCGCAGGTTCCGGCATGTATTTCTTCAAGCAATTTGGAAGCCTCTTTGGTGTTAACACACCGTAACAGCCTTAGATCAGGAGTTCTTCTATACAAAATTCCTCCGCTTTGGAAGAAATGGTTGGACAACCTCCGAAGTGTGTGTTTCTGAGTATGGTTTGCATGCTCTAGGTATTCTCCTTTTGCCAAATATTCCTTGATATCGTGGAACCATGGATTTCCATTTGTTTCTTCTTCAACATAAGCACAGTACGATTCTCACCAGAATGGGATCAATGAAATTCTTGTTTGGATGTTGTATCATGGAGGACAGGGTGGCCAATACATCTGCGAATTCATTCTATACTCTGGGGACATGTCGAAACTCTATATTTGTGAACCTTTTCATCATCTCTTGTACGTGATGCAGATATGGTAGTATCTTGGTGTTCGTCATAGCCCATTCTCCTTGTACCTGGTGTACCAGTAGGTCTGAGTCACCAATTACCAGCAATGCCTGAACATTCATATCGATAGCGAAATTGAGCCCTAATATGCAGGCTTCATACTCCGCCATATTATTAGTGCATGGGAATCTGAGTTTTGCAGACACCGGGTAGTGCTGGCCGATTTCTGATACCAAGACAGCTTCGATACCGACTCCTTTGAAATTTGCAGCTCCTTTGAAAAACCGTCGTAGGCTTCAGCAATATCCTCTCCTACAAATGACACCTCTTCATCACGAAAATATGTTTTTAGTGGTTCGTATTCTCCTCTCATAGGATTTTCGGCAAGATGATCTGCTAATGCTTGTCCCTTAACCACCTTCTGAGTTACGTAGATGATATCAAACTCACTCAACAATATTTGCCACTTGGCCAGCTTTAATGTAGGCATAGGCTTCTAAAAGATTTACTTTAGAGGATCCATTCTTGATATGAGATATGCGGTATAGGCACAGAAGTAGTGCCTCAGTTTCTGAGCTATCCATGTCAGAGCACAGAAGGTGCGTTCCAGCAAAGAATACCGTGCTTCATAAGGTATGAACTTCTTACTCAGATAATATATGGCTTGCTCTTTTCTCCCTGTCCCATCATGTTGTCCCAAAACACAACCAAAAGCCCCATCTAATACCGAAAGGTAGAGTAGTGTGGCCTACCAGGTTCTGGCTGGACTAGGACTGGTGGTGTAGACAACTATTCCTTGATTTTGTCAAAAGCCTTCTGACAATCCTCAGTCCAATTGGTTGAGGCATCCTTCTTTAACATTTTGAAAATTGATTCACATATCACCGTTGATTGTGCTAGGAAGAGACTGATGTAATTGAGACGTCCCAGGAAACTCATCACGTCCTTCTTGTTCTTTAGTGGTGGTAACTCCTAGATAGCTTTTACCTTTGATGGGTCCAACTCGATTCCTCGGCGACTGACAATGAATCCCAATAATTTTCCGGAAGGAACCCCGAATGCACATTTTGCGAGGTTCAGCTTTAGATTTTACTTCCGCAGCCGGTCAAAGAACTTTCTCAAGTCTGCTATGTAATCTGTGTCCTTCTTGGATTTGATGCTGACATCGCCAATATACACCTCTATCTCTTTGTGTATCGTGTTGTGGAAGATGGTTGTCATGGCCCTCATGTAGGTGGGCCTAGCATTCTTTAGGCCGAATGTCATCATTTTGTAGCAATATACCCCCCATGGTATAATGAAGGTTGTCTTTTCTGCGTCATCCTCGTCCATCCAGATCAGATGATAACCCGCGAAGCAATCAACAAAGGACTAGAGCTCGTGCTTGGTGCAGTTGTCAATCAGTATGTGAATATTTGGCAGCGGGAAATCATCCTAGGGACTTGCTCTATTTAAATCTTGATAGTCGACACACACCGTGACTTTCCCGTCTTTCTTTGGAACCGGCACAATGTTGGCTAACCAGGTTGGATATTCAACTACCCTGAGGACTTTGGCTTTGATTTGCTTAGTGACTTCCTCCTTGATTTCCAGGCTCATGTCTGGTTTGAATTTTCTAAGTTTCTGCTTTACTGGTGGACATATTGAATTGTTAGGAAACTTGTGGGCCACTATGGATGTGCTCAACTGAGTCATATCATCATATGACCATGTGAAAATGTCCTCATAATCTCTCAGGAAACGAGTGTATTATTCCTTCTCTAACGGTGACAAGTGAATGCTTATGCAAGTTTCTTTGACAGTTTCAGATTCTCCCAAGTTGACCATCTCAGTCTCGTCTAGGTTGGACTTAGGTTTGTTCTCAAAGTTCTCAACTTCTCTGACGATTTCCTCAGGTATCACATCTTCTTCTTCTATATCTTCTGAGTCAATATCTTTATGTTGCGTTGTCTCATTACATGTCACAGTCGTTGGTTCATCAAGGTAAGAAATAGTAATGTTGTAAAGGAAAAATATGAAAGATAATGATAATAAAACATCAAATTATTGATAAATGCTGAAATTTTAAACAAAGTAGCGTTTGAATGACTCCAAACAATGTTTTCCAAAACAAAATACTAAAAGGAAAGATGTTTTCAAAACAAAATGCTCAAAAGAATTGGTTTAAAATAACACTAGTAGCCATGCTACCACGGGACTCGTCTGGCCCTGGATGGTGTGGCGGTCCAATTCCTAAGAAATGCTCCCCTCTCCACTGTCTGGATGACGAGGCCCTCTTCCTCCTCCTCCTCAACTATCACATTGTAGTCCATATCTTCATCTTCCAAATACAGATTCCTTAGACTAGCCCAAGCTTCCTCTTCTTCAGTTCCCCATATTGTATCGGTCTGATGAAAGGGTTGACTCAGATGCGGCACTGGTTACTCAAGAGGGTAATAGATACCACGCCATGGCAGAGACCAATCATTATATTCTTGGAAGGTGTACTGATACCCAAGCCCAAACATTGTACCATGACGTTTCAGCTATATTGGCTTGGTAATGCCTTGGAGTTTCTTCCTAAGTCCTTTACCGGGTTCATACCCCGACCATGCTACTATGCCTTCTATTTTATTGTTCCACCACTTGTCATTATCTATTGCATTGACGCGCTCGATGCGGTGATAGATCTCTCCACCCAACTTCCTTCTATTCTCCACGACCGGAACAGTTTGGTTGGTATAAATGGGATTACTCCCATTTCCATGAATGATTACTTCTTGATGATTCCATTCGAATTTCATATCCTGGTGCAAAGTAGATGCCACGGCCCCAGCAGCATGTATCCAAGGTCATACCAATAGCAAATTGTAGGAAGCAGTTATGTCTAGCACTTGAAATTCAACATCGAACCAGGTTGAACCCATCTGTAAGCATAGATTGGTTTCCCCAATTGTGGCTCTTTGTGACCCATCAAAGCCTTCACGTTCATAGTTCCTACTCGTATTTCATGAAAACCTTTACCCAACCTTTTCAGAGTTGTCAGTGGACATATGTTGAGGATGTACCCTCCGTCTATCAAAACCCTGGCAATGAATTTATCCTCGCATTGCACTGTGATGTGCAGTGCCCTGTTGTGACTCAATCCCTCTAGTGGCAACACATCTTCGTGAAAGGTGATATTGTGGCTCTCAAGCACTTTCCCCACCATGTTGGAAATCTCCCCACTAGTGATGTTATTAGGTACGTAGGCTACATTCAGCACCTTCATTAAAGCATTCCTATGCGCCTCGGAATTTTGCAGCAGTGATAGGATGGATATCTGAGCGGGAGTTTTGTTCAGATGGTCTACCACAGAATATTCCCTTACTTGTACCTTTCTCCAGAGATCATCCAAACCAGTTTCGATGATGGGTTGCTTGGAAGCAGCCTCTTTACTCATTCCTCCCAAATTCTCGAGTGTATAAATTCTTCTGGTTCTGTTCATCCCTTGTGCAGTACCAGACTCTTCCATTTTTGCTTTCTCTTTCCTCCTGGCTTCGGCAACATAATCCCAAGGTACAGCGGATTTAAAGGGCGGTGTGGATGCTACTGTCACAGTGAATGGTGCGGTTACTTCTACTTCAAATGGAGCAGGTACAGCTACAGGTGTTGTCACTTTAATTTCGAATGGATTTGATGCGGCTACCTCCACTTTGACTAGTGGTTGTATCTGTACCACAATAGGAGTGAGTGTGACTTCAGTTTTCTTAGGATCATCACCTTCTCGAATAAGCCCAATTGACCCTTCAGGATCCCATTCTTTATCAGTTACTATCACATTTACTCCCTCACCCCCATGGTTCAGGAGAGGGTTGTTGCGTACATTGGGTGTGGCTTCCTTTTCTTGTATGACCTTGGTATCAATCAATGTTTGAATCTTATCCTTCAGAGTGAGGCATTCATCGATGGTATGTGCCTTCATGCCGGAATGGTATGCACATGTTTTGTTTAGGTTGACCCACTAGGAGGATTTTTCCATGGTGACAGCAGGAATAGGGGTAACATATCCAGCAGCTTTCAGTCTTTCATATAATTGTTCGATGGGCTCACCAATAGGGGTGTATTGTCTGGGTGGCCTGCGATTGAAGTTGGGTCTGAGTTTTTGATAGTTTTAGCAGGCTGGAGGTGAGTGGTAATAGGTTGGCTGGGTGTTATAAGTGTGATAGGAAGTAGCTGGTTGAGGATATCTGGGAGGTGAAGGTTGATATGTGGGTGGAGGTGTTTGGTATGTGAGTGGAGATTTTGGGCCTTGGGCTACCATCACTGCCCCTATTTCTTTCTTCTTTGATATACCCCCTGACTGTAGTGCTTTATTTGTAGCCTGCAATGCCTCAAAATTGGTTACCATCACCCTCTTGATCCCTTCTTCAATCCTTTCCCCGAGTTTGATGATGTCGGAGAATTTGTGATTTTCAATGACCATTAACATTTCATAGTATTGTGGATCTTGGGCCCTAACGAAGAATTTGTTCATCTGTTCTTCTTCCATGTCGGCCTAACCTTTGTAGCTTTCAACCTCCATCGATTAGCATACTCATGGAAAGTTTTTGTTGGTTTCTTCTTGAGGTTCTGTATGTAGAAGATGCCCGGTGCATTCTCTATATTAAACCTGAATCGGTCCATGAAGTTTGATGCCATGCTTACCCAATTAACCCACTTCTTGAGATTTTGACTAATGTACCAAGATAGGGTGTCTCCAGTGAGACTTTTCATGAACAGCTTGATAATAGGCTAGATTCATGTAGTTAAGTGTCTATTTATACTCCATCTCTATTATGGTTTACTGTCCTAGGAAAGTTAATGGCGTTAAAATTGCTCTAATTGGGAATTTTATGTTTTGTAGGAGCAAGTCATGCTTATGAGGACCTAGGATGGTGTCTCGAGCTAAATTAAAACAAGAAAGACCCCTCGGAGTTAAGAGCGTGTGAAAGAAAGAAGAAGAAAAGAGAAGGCAGAAAGATACACCATTAGCGCGGCCTATAGCGCGTCCAATAGCGCGGCCATGCTAGTCCAGATGCAGCAGGCAGATTGAAGTTCTATTAGCGCGTCTAGTAGCGCATCCATTAGCACGGCCGCGCTAGCTCAGCAGTCAGAGATAGTACGCATTGAGTTAGCGCGCCCATGAGCGCGGCCGCGCTAGTCCCGTCCAGCACACAGTAAATTCAGGGGTAAAGTTGGAAGCTTGGGGGCAATTCCTCTTAACCTATAAAAGGTCCAGCTCGCCCAAAAGAAAGGATATCTAGGTTTTAAACTTGTTTTAGATCAATTTTAAGGAGGAGAAAAAGTGTGAGAAGAAAAGGCTACAATTATTGTTTTTTCTATTCTCCATCTTTTGTCATTGTTTTGCGAATGATGAATTATTCTATGATTTCTTTGTATTTTAGCATGAGTAGCTAAATAATCCGTCTAGGGTTGATGGAACCAATTGTTAGATGAAGTTTTGACTCAATATTGTTATAATCAATCTGGGTTTAATCTAAGATTGTTCAACTATGCTTTGTATAGTGATTAATTGAATGGGCCCTTGATTAATCGTGTCTAATTGCTTTGTGTTGCTTGAGAAAGAACATCAGGTTATATTGTTGTTGAAACAACACCACTTTTGGGTAATTGAAGAGATTCATTACTCGAATTTAAAAGTGGGGTTAGAGATAACAAAACTTTGGTGGGATAAATTAGAGCTACATAAATTAACAGCTAGAGTAGTTCGAGAGAATGCTCTAGTAAATTACTGTAGTTGATCAAGAGATAATTGCAGTAACCCATATCTCATAATCCTCATAGAGTAACACGGTGAGATTATAGCAAAAGAGTCAGAATTAATCTTGCAATTGGGGAAATCACTGCCCTATATCTTTCTACCACTGAGTTATCTTTAATATTAAATATTGTTAGTTTTTAATATCATTCCCTTTAGTTAATAAATCCAAACAATTAATTATAAAAATACTGCACCCAGAAATTGTCTGATCTTATATTAGCATCACTGAGAGTTGTAATAGATAGGTTAGTTCCCTGAGTATTCGACTCCGGACTTTAAACCGGATTATATTTGCAATGACCACTTTGTCATTTATAAGGCATAGTTGGGCGTGATCACATCTTCATGCGAATCCTTTCATCCTTCCCAACTCCCACGAGTTTGTCACAGTATGTCCTCAAATGTACCTTCGGGTCACCCGTTCCGTCAAACATCTCGAACTTAGGAGGTTTGTAACCTCCGGTAGTTCTACGTCTAGCTGAATACACAGATCTTCATAATTCAATTTCTTTGATACCTTTGCCTCTTTCGACACCCTAGACTCTGCTTGTGAGTTTCTTGAGCTCCTCCGTCATATTCTTGATGAGCAGGTCCTTCTCAGCGGATTCTGGTGTGTATGAGGTTTGTTGAGTGGAGTGGGGTAAGGTTTATACGTATATAGGGTTGTTTTGGTAGATACCGGGGGTTTGAGTGTAGTGGTGATCATTGGTTGAATTTTGCGGATTGGGGATAGGTTGTGGGGTATTTTGAGGAGTATGGTAAGTAGTGGTTTGCGTGTACTGGGTCGAAAGATATTGGTGCTAAGGAGGTGTTGGGGCTGGTGGATGATTAGGATTTTGGGGAGGCATTGCGTACTGATGGGGTGCGGGAGGATTCTATGGACGTTGGTTTGGTGTGTTTTGGGGAGGTACCAGATTTTGGGCATTTTGCTGGTTAATATCTGGGACGTTTAGGGTGAGGGAGAGGTTTGGCCAATTTGCGGACTTGCTCAAGTTCCCCTTGCAATTCTAGTATTTTCTACTCCAACCGTAGGACCAAATCATTTTGTGCCGGGGTGCTCCGACCATCAGAAGTCTCAACATTCTATGCATGTGTAACGTTGTCTTTCCTGATACCACTCATATCATTAATCTTAGCTTTCCCCTTACTTTTAGGATCACTTGGATGAGGAGGAGGTGGAGGGCCTCTGGATCTGGTATGGTATGCCGATGATGTCAGTATGAGCGAACCAACCTTAGGGGATGGAAATAATCAGAATAAAGAAGAGAAAAAAAACAAAAGGTAAACAAGTTAGTAAGGGTTTTGAAAAGATATTTTCAGTATTTAAACACGTATTGCAGAAGTATAAATTCGCGTCCTAATTTGGGAACCTCGTTGTGCCCGAGGTAGGCCTAGCGACACGTAGATTAGGAGAAATTTAATGCCGATAACTGCCTCATTTTATTAATGTAGAAAATAAGATAAACCTTAAAAAATGACAATAAATAACTGAATCACTAAAGGCATTTGCCTTATTACATTCTAATCCCAAAACGACTCTAGAAAAGAAAAATAGTCCTAAGCTACTTGGTCCCAGAGGGACCTTCTCCAGGCTTGGCCTTCTTGGCCCCGTCAATTAGATTCCCTGGGTCGCGCATGTCCAGCAGCAGATACGCCCTTGCTAGATGTCCTCCTTCGTTTCCCTCTGCATTCTGACAGTCTATGACCCTTTTTCTCATCTTCCCTTCCAGTTCCATTATAACCTGCTCCAGATATTTTAACCTTTCCGTCGACTTCGTAGACATTTCCCTCTACTCGCTAATTGACTCCATGTTTGTCTTGTGTTATTCCAAATGCCTGGCCTCGGACTCAAGGACTCTTTAGCATAATCTCTTATACTTCACATGTGCTTCAGAAACTTCATCTATGACTCTGTTTCCTCTATCGACCCCTGGCTCGACTATTCCTTCTATGTTATCATCCAACCACGATGGGTAGAAGTACACATGACCTGCGTGGTATCGATTTGACTCGATGGTATACTTTTCCACAATAATCTTCAAATGCCACATGTTTTGGGCCTCACATTTGTATGGAGTGGCATCATCTTGAAAATCTGCTTTGTAATGACTCATTTTGGAGACTCGCGGTATGACTTGTATTCTACCAGCTTGTCTCATGACCCTGATAGGAACATAGGTATATATTCCCCTTAACCCAATCAACACCAAATGTGAAACGTCCCTGGATATGATGATGAATTCGCTAGTAGGGAACCACTCAAACATCTAATGGACATTGTCCTTGGTCAGATTGCTGAAAACATGTACCCAATCTATGGCATTCTCCGATTGTGCAAACTTGTCTGGGATGAAGGCCATTCTGTTCGGATGATGGAAAGCTATGTGGTCATTCCATGGTCTTCGTGGAAATTCCTTGCGACACTGGCCTCTTTGAAGATGCTCCAACAACCAAATCTGCAGCAGCAAGTTACAACCTTCAAAATGTCTGAAGCCCTTCTTGAAACGATCCAGAGCTCGGTACATTTCTGTTACGATCATCGGGACAATAGTGTATGTTTGTCCCTAAATCCCTTCCATTAAATCTTTGGTTACCTAGCCAACCTGGTGTGAATATGTCCCCTTGGATTGGAAACACTATCATACCCAGAAAACAGATGATGAATACGAAAACCCGACGATGAGTCCAACCCATGGAAGTGATGGAAAATTCATCATAAAAATATGATATGATTTGTTGTGTCCATATCGTTCGTAGAGGAAGTTGAAAGGTATGTAGGACTTCTTCAGGCATGCTAAATCATCATTCTTTCTCAGACCCATCATTTTCAGAAACCCCCTAGGAGTATGATTTCCTGGCACCAACAAACGGGGACTATCCCAGGGTAACCCAGCAAATCCTCCTATTTCCTCCAAGAGATGAGTCATTTCTATATTTCCAAAATGGAATACGGCCCTTTCTCCGTCCCAGAACATGGTAGAAGCCTCGATCAGCATGTTATTTGGCTGGATGTCTAATAAAGAGGGTAGATTTCCCAGAACCCTCTTCACATGATTTTTGTCGCTTGGCGAAAGATTTTCCCACCAATCTAGCAATAAAGGTGATATATTTCGGACCATGCCAAACCTGGGGATTTCGTGCCTCATTTTCTGCAAAATAAACAAAGTTAGACCCTATCCCCCTCCGGATTCGACTACTTACACATTAATGATTAGCATATTGTCATGTTTTCTCCAAATGATGCACATATCGTGATTGTGCCCGTTGGGATCTTGGAAATCCCGGTGGGCTTTGGACAGGGTTTTCTTAGAGGGTTATTATGCGTACAACATATTAACCCATGCTAGGTTCGATCATGATTCATGTATAGTTATTATCAGAGTAAGGTTTCTATAGAAGTCTAGATCGGTACCCTCAAGCGTACAACTTGAGAGGGAAAGGCACGGAATTGTCGATTGCATCGCTGATCGACTAGTTTTACCGCAAATACCTTTCTAAATTAAAAAGGTAATATAGAAAGAGCGCGGACACTCATCAAGTGTCAATATGGTATTAATTATGCACGAGTGAAATATAATGTCGAGCATGTATTTATGCAAAAGTAAAATAACACGTCATAAAGTATTTGCATGATGAAAACGATAAAATGCGGTATTTAATAATTGTAAAGACAGGAAAAAAAGAAAAAAAAATGAAAGGGGTTAGTTCTCATAACAAAAAAGTGATAAAGCGGGAGAGACATGACAAAAGAGGGAGTTTAGTGAGCATAATGTTACAGCCAAATTAAACGAAGGACGGAAAATAAGTCCATATAAAGGGAAAATGGGAAAGGGATGTGCAAGTATTAGCAGAATAATAAAGACACGCTTATCTAGAAAGACTAATTCACAAAACAAGTTCATTATGGTAAGAGCCTAAATATATCCCCAGCAGAATCTCCATGCTGTTGCGCCCCTTTTTTCTCGCGAAATCGGGTTTCGACATTTGACAACTCCTTTTTTTGGAAGGGAAAGGAATTGGTTATTGAGAGAGTCGCCACCGAACGGATTAAGGTGCATTAGGGAACCTATTGCAAATAACTCAGATTATACCAGTTTGCATCACCAGAGATCGTGTAAGGGCTCAAATTAGCTCGAGGGAAGGTGTTAGCCACCCCTCGAGGTCCACAACGGTGGGTCCCGGCCGAACTTAAATTATGCGAATTAGTCTAATAAAGAAAGAGAAGGAATTATTTAATAGGATGGGGGTCCTAAGTTTTTTAGCCTATAGGATCACCCCGTGAAACATAAATAACACTTCGTAACTTCCCCAAGACGGGAACAAACGATCATCTCCTGCTACCCGATTACTATCTCTGAGTTTTTACCTAAAACGCTCTAATCAATTCTAACTCGTGTCCTATGCGTGCACTACCCGTCCCTTACCTATGGTCCTGGAGGCATTGGGACCTCTATTTTTTGGATGATTCTAGACTTAACCTAGGTTACTCAAAATTGAAAAATACTAAGCGACATACAAAAATAGTTAGGACTTTCAAATAAAGACAGGTATGGGCTCAACTTAGCCTCCACATGTAAACAGCAAATGCAAGCAACAGATTAGCATTAGCAGGTTTTATTAATTGTAGAATCCTATAGGCAAGATATCTATGTGATGTTGAATGAACAAACAGGCAATCATGTATAAAAATTAGTTTCTTAACGCAATTATTAGAACCTAAATAAATTTGCCTACTGATTTTAGAACAATATGATTAAGCCTATTGACGTGGCATTTAGGTGCTTTAAGCGATAGTGAATAATGGCAGGCTATAGGAACATAAGAATTATTTATTTTATCCCTATAAGCATGTTTTCTAATGAGGATAACAGTACAGTGTCGGACATTCATGAATAACGGGCCGAAACTAAATTAGTTCGAACCTATAGGTAGGGTTTCTACACTTTCAACCAGTTTTAGATCCTATAGGCATGATTTCTACAATTTAAACATCTTTGAATCCAATAGACATGATTTTTATAATCTGAACAGTATACAAGCAGGAATTTACACACATTGGACCAGAACATAATTAAGTCAAGTATTGACCCTATGGGCATAGTTTCTAACACATAATTACTGGACAAATTAACACACCTAAAAGCATGTTTTCTAACATATCACAACATTAATCCTATAGGCAGGATTTCTAGCATGTAATTTTAACAACATAATATAGAACCTATAGGCAGGATCAGCAATACATTATAGAACCTATAGGCAAGATTTCTACCCAACTTTGCGAATGAAAATAAGAACCCCTTCCCAATTTTACTAAATACCCCATAATTGTTATTACAAAAATTATTACAGACCAGAGTTAATGACTGAATTACAGAATAAGTGAAACTATAGGGAGCCTATGGCAGGCCCTAAATACACCTGGACAGGTCAGGCCTTCAACCCATAACAGCTCCGAAGCTCATGTTCATAGATACACAATAACCAGTGGTGAATGATTCACCCATATTCCAAAGATAAGCACACATAACCTAAATATCTAGTGTGTCAGAGTTCCCAAGGGCTTCAAGAACCCAGGGCAGTGCTCACACTAGAGAAAATGATCAAAAACAGTTCAAAGAAGACTAGAAACCAAACCCCAATGTGTCAGAGTTCACAAGGGTCTCACATGGACCCCGAGCAGTGCTCACACAGGGGAGGTCAAGGGCAGAACCTAAATGTCCTTGGCTTTCAGCCGGCTAAGGATGAGGATTCGGGATAGCATAGGTAACACATAAAAAAAGGTAGGCAATGGCTAAGGGACGGGATTTGAAAAGACATAATTGATTTTAGGAAGCGATATAGCGGAGTTCAAAACACAGAGTAGGTGATCAAAAAAGTCATCAAGACTTAGAGACAGGTTTATTATTTAGCAAACAGCACATAGGCGGACTCAGATTGAAAGAGTTAGGAAAACAAGTTGGCAAGATTTACAAAGATCGTCATACACAAGTGTATAATACTTAACAAGTTAAAGCCTGAAAGGTCTAATTATGCTAAGTGTACATGATAGTATCAAGGACAAGCCATGTTTACTCACATCAGGAAACAAACAGCATTTAAACATGGCAGGAAAACATAAATTCGATAATTAACCTAGAGTCAAGTAATCACTTGAAGGAGTATGGAACCAAATGAACTAAAGACATGCTAAAATACATATTATCATGGCACATAAGTGACAAAAAATGCCTTAGCACTGATTCAAACACATCAAGGCAAACATTGCAAAGATTTAGAGCAAGATGAGCAGGTGAACTTGTTAGTATCACCTATAGTTATTCTAGTGTTAACATAATAGATTACCTTAAAAGATTCAATGCAAGTGCAGAACTAACAAAGCTGCATACAGGAAGCAGTTTAGAAGGTGTTAAGCTAAACACTTAAGAGGATTCATATTATTCAAACCAAACATGAACAATCTCAAAACTAGCCGTAAGTACTAAAGAGACTCAAACAAATGTAAAGTTGACAGAATCATGCATAAAAAATAACCTTAAACACACTGGACCATGAACTTCAGAAAAGAAAACATATACAAGTCACAGGTACATAAGAATGAAATGGCAAAGGTACAGTAACTCACTAATTAAGCGAGAAAAGCAAGAATAACACCCACAAAAGCGAGAACCCAGAATTTCTGGCCTTGGCTTTCAGCCTGCCAAGAACCAGAGATAGAACAAGATAGCAAAGAAATCACAGAGCGAAGCCTTAAGTTTTTAGTGAGATTATAGTGATTCTCGGTCTATCCTAAAGGGAATGGGGAGGGGTTTATATAGTGACAAATATCGAGCAATTAAATAAGGAAAAGTGTAAATGGAACACAAATAAGGAAGTATCATCATGCCGAATCAAATAAAAATCTGATTTAGGAAAAGGAAATAAGCAAACCCTAATTTTAGGGAAACAAAATATTGATAGAATATTCACACACAAAGATGAATAGAGACACAAATAGCACCAAAAACCAGTGAGTCGAAATGATTAAGAAAACAAGATCTGAAAATTCTAACTGTTAGGCAAGTGAAAAGAAATCAGCAGAATCTAAACAAGGAAAATCAAACTCACACATAATAGGACGACTATAGACAAGATAACACCCAAATCAAAGACTTGAACCAATTTTGGTTTGATTTGAAGAAAATCTGTAAACCCTAGTTTTAGGATAAGTCAGAATCATCAAAATATAGACAGAATCGGACTCACACGGTGTAGAATAAACGTGTGTAGACGGAATATCGTCCAGATTCAAGAAATGGGAGTCAATCTGACATAATTGAAGTAGTATTACTTGACATGTTTAGGCAAGTATTAAGTGATACCATAGAGAATCAACCGGTAGCCAAAATATACATATATGGTAAGTAAATAGGAAGGGAATCCCACTAGAAGAGGGATTAGGAGAGACGTTTTGGGAGGCGGCGGGCTAGGGTTCTTCAGAGGGGGGAGAGTAGAGAGGATTTAGGGGCGGCGGGTAGGTGAAAATGGTTAGGGTTTGGCCTGGTTTAGATAATTAAAGAGAGGGGTGAACGGGAGTTGTTGATCTTGAGAGATCAACGGCTGGGATTAAAGATGAATGGGGCGGGTTGGATAGAATAGGTACCAACCGAGCTTTTTGGTTTAAAGGGGGTTATTGGTTTGGGCTGGGGTTATTGGTCTAGGGTATTGGGGTTTTGGGCCATTATTTGGTCTGAAGTTGTTTTGAAATTGGGGATAGTTATTAAATACCCAATACCTATTAAAAAATAATTTATAAAAGTAATTAATAAATAACAAAAATATCATTATTGCACTAAAATGATTAAAATAATTACTTAACATTATAAAAATATAAAAAGTCATTTTCTGCATAAATAATGTAATTATAAATATATACGGGCTATTATTGTAAAATATGCAATTTGATCTTAAAAATGCAAATGTAATTATAATAAATGCACAAAAAATTTAAAACCTAGTACGGATACAAATGATGAAGTTAGATGATAAAATCATCATAAAATAATTTGTGATGCAATTAATGATTTAAAATATGGGAATAAATTGATTTAAAAATTATAAAAAATTAGGAAAAATGCTTGCATGTGTTTATAAATCACATGATGATTCATATGTACTATTTTGAAAGTATATATGTATATTTAAAAAATATGAGGAAAAAATTGGGTATCAACAGCTACCATCCCGCTCTTGATCCCTTCTTCAATTATTTCCCCTATCTTGATGATGTTGGAGAATTTGTGGTTCTCGATAAACATCAACCTTTCATAGTATTTTGGATCTTGGGCCCAGGCGAAGAACTTGTTCATCTTCTCTTCGTCCAATACCGGCCTTACTTTCGCAGCTTCTGATCTCCATTGAGTAGCATACTCGCGGAAAGTCTCTGTTGGCTTCTTCTTGAGATACTGTATGTAGAAGGCGTCTGGTGCATTCTCCGTATTAAAATTGAATCGATCCATGAAATCTGATGCTATGCTTACCCAACTAACCCACGCCTTGGGATTTTGACTGATGTACCAAGATAGGGCGCCTCCAGTGAGACTTCTCATGAACAGCTTCATGCAAATCCTCTCATCTTTCCCAACTCCTACGAGCTTGTCACAGTATGTCCTTAAATGCACCTTCCGGCCACCTGTTCCATCAAACATCTCGAACTTAGGAGGTTTGTAACCCTCTGGCAGTTCTACGTCCGGCTGAATACACTGATTTTCATAATTCAAACCCTCAATGCCTTTACCCCCTTTCGACACCCTGGGCTCAGCTTGTGAGCTTCTTAAGTTCTCTGCCATATTCTTGATGAGCAGGTTCTTTTCGGCGGATTCTGGTGTGTATGGGGTTTATTGAGTAGGGCGGGGGTAGGGTTTCTACATATATGGGGTTGTTTTGGTGGGTACCGGGGATTTTAGTGTAGTGGTGATCATTGGTTGAATTTTGCGGATCGGGGGTAGGTTGTGATGTATTTTGGGAAGTATGGTAGGTAGTAGTTTGCGGATACTGATTGGAAGATGTTGGTGTTAAGGAGGAGTTGGTACTGGGGGAGGGTTAGGATTTTGATGAGGTGTGGCGTATTGATGAAGTGAGGGAGGATTTATGGATGTTGGTTTGATATGTTTTGAGGAGGTGTTGGGTTCTAGGCTTTTTGTTGGTTAATATCTGGGACGTGTAAAGTGAGGGAGAGGTTTTCCAAGTTGCGGACCTTCTCAAGTTCCCCTTGTAACTCCAATATTTTCTGCTCCAGCCATAGAACCAAATCATTCTGTGCCGGAGTACTCCGACCATCTAAAGTTTTAACATTTTCCACATGCGTAACGTTATCTTTCCTGATACCGCTCATGTCATCCATCTTAGCCTTTCCCTTAATTTTAGGATCACTTGGAGGAGGAGGAGGAGGACCTCTGGATCTGGTATGATATGCTGATGATGCCAGTATGCACGAACTAACTTTAGGGGATGGGAATAATCAAAACAAAGAAAAAGCAAAAGGTAAACAAGTCAGTAGGGAATTTTGGAAAGATATTTGCAGTATTTAAACATGTATCATAAATTCGCGTCCTAATTTTGGGGACCTCATTGTGCCTGAGGTAGGCATAGCGACACGTAGATTTGGAGAAACTTAATGCCGAAAATTGCCTCATTTCATTAATGTAATAAATAAGTCAAACCTCTAAAACGACAATAATAAAAGGAATTGCCAATGGAATTTGCCTTATTACAATCAATTTCTAAAACGACTCTAGAAAAGTAAGTAAACAATAACTCTAATATACTTGGTCCCGGAGGGACCTTCTCCAAGCTTGGTTTTCTTGGTCCCATCGATCAGATTCCCTAGGTCGCGCATGTCCAGCAGCAGGTATGCCCTTGCTAGGTGTCCTCCTACGTTGCCCTCTGCATTCTGATAGTCCACGATCCTTGTCCTCATATTCCCTTCAAGTTTCATCAGATCCTGCTCTAAGTATTCCAACCTTTCCGTTGATTTTGTTGCAATTTCCCTCCATTCATTTATTGATTCCATGTCTACCTTGTGTTTTTTTCAAATGCCTGGCCTCAGACTCAAGGATTCTCTTGCTCAACCTCTTGTATTTCACCTGTGCTTCGGCAGCTTCATCTATGACCCCCTGTTTCCTCGATCGACCCCTGGCTTGAGTTCTCCCACTATGTCTTCATCCAACCATGATAAGTATAAATACACATGATCGGTGTAGTACCGATCTGTCTCGATGGTATCCTTCCCCACAATAATCTTCAGATGCCACATGGGTTGGGCCTCACACTTGTATGGAATGGCATCACCTTGAAAATCTACTTTATAATGACTCATCTTGGAGGTTCGCGGTATGACTTGTTTTCTCCCAGCCTGTCTCATGAATCTGATAGAAGCATAAGGACATATACGCTTCAACTCGATCAGCATCAAATGAGGAACATCCCTGGACCTGATGATAAATTTGCTAGTAGGGAACCACTCAAACATCCAATGGACCTTGTCATCAGTCAGACTGCTGAAAATTGTACCCAATCCACAGCGTTTTCCGGTTGTGCAAACCTATTTGGGATGAAAGTCATTCTTTTTGGATGGTGGAAAGCTATGTGGTCATTCCATGGTCTTCGTGGAAATTCCTGGCGGTATTGTCCTCTTTGAAGATGCTCCAACAACCATATCTACAACAACAAATTTCAACCCTCAAAATGTCAGAATCCCTTCTTGCAACGGTCTAGGGCTCGGTATATCTCTACTACGATCATTGCGACAATAGTGTAAGGCTGTCCCTCAATACCTTTCATTAAAGTCTTGGTTACCATAGCCAAACGAGTGTGAATCCTATATCCTTGGATTGGAAATACTATCATACCCAAAAAACAGACGATGAACACAAAAACCCGACGATGAGTCCAACCTATGGAAGTGATGTCAAACTCATCATGAAAAATATGGTAGGATGTGTTGTGCCCATATCGCTCGTAAAGGAAGTTGAAAGGTATGTAGGAATTTTTCAAGTAGACTAACTCGGCATTCTTTCTAAGGCCCATAATTTTCAGAAACCCCCTAGAAGTGCGATTTTCCGGTACCAATAGACCAGGACTATCCCAGGGTAGCCCAATAAAACCTCTTATTTCCTCAAGAAGGGGAGTCATCTCTACATTAACGAAATGAAAGACAGCCCTCTTTTCATCCCAGAACATGGTATCAACCTCGATCAGTATATTATCCGGCTGAATGTCTAGCAAGGGGGGTAAATTTTCGAGAACCCTCTTCACATGGTTTTTGTCACTTGGCGAGATATTTTCCAACTAATCTAGAAATAAAGGTGGGATACTTCGGACTAGGACCATGCCGAACCTGGGGATTTCGTACCTCATTTTATGCAAAATAAACAAAGTTTGTTCTTTCTCCCTCCGGATTTGACTACTTACACATTAATTATTAGCATATCAGCACGTTTTCTCCAAATAATGCACATATCATGATCGTGCCCGTTGGGATTATTGAATTCTCGATGGGCTTTGGACAAGGATTTCCTTAGAGGGTTATTATTCGGACAACATACTAACCCATGCTAGGTTTGGACATGATGCATGCACAGTTAACATCAGAGTAGGGTTTTTCTATAGAAGTCTAGACTGGTACCCTCAAGTGGAAAACTTGAGAGGGAAAGGCACTGAACCGTCGACTGCACCGTTGATCGACTAGTTTTACCGCAAATAAGCGTTTTCAAATTTAAAAGGGTAATATAGGAAGAGCGCGGACACTCATCAAGCTTCGCTATGGTATTAATTGCGCACAAGTGGAATATGATGCAGAGCATGTAATTATGCAAAAAGTAAAATAACTTCTTGTCAAGTATTTTGCATGATGAAAGCGATAAACGCGGTATTTAATAATTGTAAAGACATGAACGAAAGAAAGAAAACAAGGAAGAAGTCAGTTCATATAAGGGAAAAATTATAATAAAGCGGTAAAAGGGGTAGGGATTGGGAAAGACATAAAGATTGAAGCCAGCAAATATGATTTGCATATTATAACAAGACATAAAGATTGAAGCTAGCAAATAAGGGCACACTTAACGAGGGAGACTATTTCACACAAACCAAGTTCGTTATGGTAAGAGCCTAAGGATATCCCCAGCAGAGTCGTCATGTTGTCGCTCCCCTTTTTCTCGTGAAATCGGGTTTCGACATTGACAACTCTTATAAACGGGGGGAAAGGGTTACTAAAAGAGAGTCTCCACCTAACATATTAAGGTGCGTTAGGGAACCTATTGTAAATGACTCGGGTTTACTAGTTTGTGTCACCAAAGATTGGGTAAGGGATCAAATTACCTCAAGAAGAAGGTGTTAGGCACTCCTCAAGGTCCACAACGGTGGGTCCAGGCCGAACTCAAATCATGTGAATTAGTCTAATAGGAAAGAGAGGGAATTATTTAAATAGGAATGGGGGGTCCTATGTTTTTTAGCCTAAAGGATCACCCCGTGCAACATAAATAATACTTTGTAACTCCCCCAAGATGGGGATGTTACTCATATTATTCAGCGGATGCACATTATCATCTCCTGCTACCCGATTACTATCTTTAAGTTATTTACCTTAAGCGCTCTAATAAATTCTAATTCGGACCCTATGCGTGAACTACCCGTCCCTTGCCTATGGCCCAGGAGGCATTTGTGCCTCTATTTTGGATCGTTCTAGACCTAACTAGGCGACATACAAAACAAATTGGACTTTCATGTAAAAGCAAATAAGGGCTCAAGTTATCCTCCACACCTAGGCAGCAAATGCACGCAAACGAATTAGATGTTTAACAGTTTCGATAATTGAAGTCGTTAGACCCTATAGACATGATTTCTATGTGATTCTGGATTTTAATCACGTGAGCAGTTATATAAAGTGATTTCTAAGTGACCACACAGTTTCCTATTGATTATAAGTATAAGAGGTTAAAACCTATAAACATGCTATCTAGGTGATTTACTCAGTATTTGACAGTGATAAACAACGAGGGATATTCAGAATTACTCAGTTGTTCCTATAGGAATGCTTTCTAATGGCGTTCAGCGAGACAGTGTTTAAAGCTTAGTTTTAGCACTTAACAGTTAACACAAATGGTGATTACTCTATAGGCATTATTCCTATCTTTGATTATTTGAAACTGGTTTTAGTTCTTATTGGAATGTATACTAAATGAGCAAGTATGACAATCAATTAAACCTATAGGCATGATCTCTAAAGATGCAAATTTGAATTTTCTGCAATACAAATTGAACTTTGGTTATTTTATTTTCTATGGGCATGATATCTAACGTGTAAAAGAAAAATGGGCAGGTTACTTACAGAACTTATTCGAGCAAATAAACACCAATAGGAAGGTTATCTAACACAATAGCAGAATGAGCAAAGTAAATACCTATAGGCAGATTATCTAACACAATAGAGGAATGAGAAAAATAAACATTTATAAGCAAGTTATCTACAGAGCTTATTCGATCAAGTAAACACTTATAGGCAGATTATCTAACACAATAGCAGAATGAGCAAAGTAAACACCTATAGGCAGATTATCTAACACAATACCAGAATGAGAAAAAAGAAACACCTATAGGCAAGATTTCTATCCATTCTCATGCAAATGTTAAAGTAAACCCAGTTTCCTAATTTTACTAATACCCCAATTGTTATTACAAATAATTATTACAAACCAGAATTAAATGAATGAATTACAAAGTGTAACAAATTATAGGAAGCCTGCAGCAGGCCCAAATGCACCTGGACAGGCCAGGCCTTAAACTCACAATAGCTCCAAAACCCATGTTCATTGATACATAGTAACCAACAGTGAATGGTTCACCCATATCTCAAGGATAAGCATACAGAACCCAAATCTCTAGTGTGTCAGAGTTCCCAAGGGATTCAAGAATCTAGGGCAGTGCTCACACTAGAGAAGAGTGATCAGAACAGTTCAAGGAAAACTCAGAGTTCACGAGGGTCTCATATGAACCCTGAGCAGTGCTCACACCAGGGAGGCCAGAGGACAGAAACTATATTGTTTTGGCTTTCATCCAGCAAACAGTGAGGATTCAGGAGAGCAGTATGGCATTAGGGATACATTTAGAGACAGAATCACACATAGAACAGAAACAAATAGCAACACATTTGAACCTAGGCAGACCTAATCTAGTTTTTAGTTAACACAATCACATGCTGATAAGATCATTTCATAGACATGTTTCACAAAGATAACAGATATTTCAAATAAAACGAAGTCACAGAAAGAAAGATTATTGATTAACAGTATGTCATGAACACACTAATTAGCAGTAAGAACTGATTAAACAATTGAGCAAAGGTGTCATAACATAGTGAGCAGATAACCAAACAAGTCACATGGTGACAGCTTCAATAAACAGACCGATGAATCTGTTAAGGCACACATAACTAAACAGCCCTTAGGAAAGGTATGAAGGCATTTTAATGCTAAATAATAACCCTAAATTACATAGAGTTAGACAGACTCAAACTAAATTCAATATGTCTTAAATACAGGTAATAGCATTTAAGATAACAAGGTTAAATAACAACAACACATTAAGCAGGTGATCATAATAGAATAACAAAGGATTCAGTAACTCACCAGTTAAGGCAAAACAGGAAAAAGGAATCCAACAATGTAGCAATTGTCACCAACAGAAGCAAACAGTTGAGGATTTCTGGCCTTGGCTTCCAGCCGGCCAGGAATCAAAAAGCACAGAATATTGCTAGAGAGAATAGGAGTGAAAAGATTCGAGTTCTAAATTTTATTTCAAAGGGAAGTGGGGAGGGGGTTCGAATAATTTTTTTTTTTAGCATTCAAGAATCCTCACTTAAATACTGAGGTCAGTGCTTAAATCTATAGGGTTGAACCCTAAACTTTTGGTGAAACAATGCATAAAACCAGTGGAAATAAGGTAAAGAATCATATAAGGCAAACAAGAAATCATCCTAAAAAAGGAATATTCAGTTGAACCAAATTTAGTTCAAGTAAAACAAAGGTCGGAAACCATAAATTAGGTAAACTCCAAAATTAGCAGAGAATAATGGCAAAGAATCATATATTAACACAAAACGAACGTAGACAGGGATTGAACCGGATTAGTTCGAGTAAAAAAAAGACTAAAACCCTCATTTTGGGTAAAACACCAAATCAGCTAGAATAAAGGAAACGATCACATATTCGCACAAAATAAACATATATAGGAACTTATTCAAAATGGAAACTTATAATCGAACCAGATTTGGTTCAAGTAAAAGGGGTTTGAAACCCTAAATTAAGTAAGTCACAAAATCGGTAAAAAAACAACATATCCATAAGTAATAGAGTAAATATAGACGAAGAAAATGTTAAAAAGACAGAGTTTGAACCAGATTTGGTTCAAATCAAAAGGATCTGAAACCCTAACCTTTAGGGCTTAGTGCAAATCAAGAAAGATATGAGAGAATCATCACGAATAACGTACTTGGACTTGGGATTGTCCAGTTTCAAAAGGGTAAACACAGATTTGGACGGAATCGAATCGGGGTACTTGCCATAATTAGGCAAGTACCGAAGTTATTCCAAAATCTAACACCAAATAAGGGAAGAACCCTAGAATGGTAAGGGAGTAATGGAAGAATCCTATTAGGACAGGGATTTTGGGGGATTTAGGTGAGACGACGGCGTTAGGGTTCAACAGGGAGGGGAGACGAGGGCGGTGGTCTTTGAGAAGTGAGGATTAGGGTAGAGAGGAAGGATATAAGGGAAGGGGATCATTAGTTGTGGGTCGTTGATCATTTTTTATCAACGGCCAGGACTTAGGCGGATTGGGGTTGGTTTTAATGAATGGGTATGGGTAATTAGGTTAGGGATATTGGGCTTGGGCTGTTTTGGGTTGGTTTGGGTAGTTTTAGGTCCGAATTAGTTATAGAATTAGGGCCAGATTTTAAATACCCAATTTTAATAAATAATAATTTGTAAAAATAATAGATAAATAACAAGATATATTATTTGTGCATCCAAATTATTAAAAACAATTTTTTAAAATTATAAAAATATAAAACTTATTTTTTGCATAAATAAAGTAATTATAATTACATATGGGCTATTATTGCAAATTGTGCAATTTGGCCTAAAATGAAAATATAATTTTAAAAAATATAAATAATATATTTAAAACCTAATATGGGTATAAATTAAAATTATAGATTATAAAATCATCATAAAATAATTTATAAGGTAATCAATAGATATTTATATGACAAAAATGTAGGAATAAATTGATTTAAAGCCTTTAAAAATTATAGAAAATTATGAAAAATGCTTGTAGATATTTATAAATCAAGTGATGGTGCATATGCACTATTTTGAAATAATATATATATATTTCAAAAATATGAGGAAAAAATTGGGTATCAACAGGCATCCGGTGCCTCACCTATCCTTGTGTACCAACTTGCGACTAAGGGACTCTGAACATATTTGTCATACTTTGTCCATGGGCCACATTGCAATACAATTTGCGAACACTGACTAAACATCAATATAAAGCTGGACCGACAAGGCCATGATAACTACTACAGCTGGCAAACCAACAAAATACACATACAAGGCCTACAAGCCCAACATACTGCACTAACTGAAAGGATATGTCTACAAGCCTCTACTGATGGATGTACTGTGATCAGAACAGGGCCTCGACCAACCCATAACATATATATACATATATACACTAGATGTACATAAAACTCTTGACTCGGCAACTCAGAAGGACGTGGAGCTTAACAATAAAGCAAAACTCGAGCAACACCTACTGAGGAGGTCTACCCGTCTGTCTGTCTGAACTTGCACGTAGGAAATGCGGCGTCCCTGGCAAAAGGGATGTCAGTATGAAATAATGTACCGAGTATGTAAGGCAACAGAAAAACTGAAAGCTGAAACTGAACTGATAATATAATAACTGAAAGTAACTGGAGTCAAAGATAATCTAAAGATATGCTTACCTACTGATACCGACTCAACTCTCTAAATATAGTACGTAAAATAGATGTCTGGCCTTATAAGGCTCGGTATATGTAACTTCTCTACCATAGTAGGCTCGCTCATTGATCACGCTCAACTATGCCTAATAAAAGACTAAACGGGCGTTGCAAATATAATCCGGGGTATTATGCCCAGAGTCGATCCCACAGGGAATTAACGTATCAATCAAGTCCTTAGAATACACAACTTTTACTCAACCAATTATCTCAAGACTTTTTGAATATAAATTGATGATGTTTTACGAATTCTACTAACAATAATAATAACTAACAATGTGTTGTAAATAATTATGATAAAGGTCTAAGGCTATCGTTTCCCCCGTTGGTGAACTTCCTTCTCGGATACTTCCTATAGTTTGATTAGTTGTCTCAATCAATCATGAACACTCTATCTACCATAAATCTCTCTCAAATAATTATTATAATTTATTAGATGCACTCTCTCAAGTTACGCTAGCTAGATGCATTACAGTTCACTATAGATTGCACCCGAAGTATCGTTATTTCTAATCCAACTTCTAAACCCTCGGTTATGACTTTATCCTATACTCCGGGAGTGATGTTGTTCAAACAACTACCTAAATATGCACTCTCTCTCAAGTAGATACATAATAAATAGGAACGGCTAATTGAGGTCCCTTCAATCAACTACAACAAGAAAGTAGTTGAAAAAATAGAGATTAATCAACCCNTCCTCCCTCTTCAAATTGTGTTTTTGGGTCTATTTATATGTTTGGGATAAACCCTAGCCATGTAGGAGACTTCTATTCCAACCGGGAAACACTTAAAACTCTTTAAAACTCGGAATTGACCGGACCTCGGGACCTAAGCGTTTGGGCTCAAACGCCCCCTTAAAGTCAGGGCAGACCTGGATTTAGGGGTCTAACGCCAGGCTGACCCTGGCTTTAGGGGCCAAACGCCCCACTAACGCCCGGG